>JAGFZM010000321.1:56968-130216 GCA_017657215.1 Limnothrissa miodon | reverse complement strand
GTGTGTGTGTGTGTGTGTGTGTGTGTGTGTGTGTGTGTGTGTGTGTGCAAAAAGCCTCAAGAAAATCATTGTGCATGCCATTGATTTAGAGGATTGCTGTGATGTAACTACAGTGATCAGGAAGTTCCCAGCGGGACGCGTGATTTGTGCAAGTTTAGCCGATCGCACTGGTAACATACCCACTACTGGTTTCAGATCTACCACTCTACAGAGAATCGACCTGGACACTCTGATTCCATCTAACAATAGAAAACCACAGAAGACAGCAAGTTAGTCAGGAACACTGATCATGTTACTGCTCACTAGTTGAGAGAGAAAAAAAAAGAAACTCTGAAATGAACTAAAACAAAATCATCTTTTTAATGAAGAAGTGACAATGACGTACAAATATTTGATTCCATATCTGAGCTGGACTGAATAACCAAAATGTCTCCACTGTAATAAGCTCGAGACGTTTCCTTGGCCAGGACCCAATAACTGGAGTGGGAAGGAAAAAAAAAAAAAATAGGAGCTATGCAGGAACGCTATGGCAACAGTTTATTTAATACATGTTCCCAGCCTAGCGGGATGAAGTCATTCACCCACAAAAGGAGGGAGATTTTTCTCTTTATCTTTTGGCCCATAAAGGCTGCGCTTCAAGGTCTGCGGAACCAAGGAGTGGGGGTGGGGTCCAGTGGTTCAGTAGGACAATCATCCCCCCTCCTGTTCAGTCTCCTCCCACCTCCTTTCTACCTCCTGCCTTTGCTCCCTGGCACCCTTCACCAAATCCATCTTCCTTTACCCACGTTTCCACTCCCCTCCACTTGAAATCCCCTAGGGTGCAATTCAAAAGAAAACATTTTCAAACCCGGCCGGCATCTCCCGTCGGCCCTTCCTTTGTGACATTGGACTTTAGCCTCTAGAGCAGTTGGCGGGCTAGACAAATCTTAAACACACACACATACACACACACACACCACATTCATAGACACACAGCAACCAAAACACAAGTACAAACTTTCGTACTTTTTACAACATACAAATACCCTTTTAGATACCTACAAACATGTGGATTAACCTCATTCGTGTCAACATTTCATATGGTACTTGAGTTGAGTTGAGTGATGGTACATGCTGACCCTGTTATCTACAAAACAAACACAGAAATACTGCCGCTTGCTCTTGCTATTGAAGTTCCACCACTGCCTATATATTGAATCATCTACAGTAACTCATATCTCCACGTCTCTGGGCCTCTACATCCAGACATGCCTGTGGAGACCCCACATTAACCTCTCATTACGTGCAGTCCTCCCCCTCTTAAGGCATCTCTACACCCAGACCGAGACCTTCTATCTGGGGGAGACATGGGTCCTCCTCAGAGACACATTGTAATGTGTCCTCTGGGTTTTGCCAAACTGGAGTTGCTTCCACTGCTCTGTTCTGTGTGCATTTCTGCAACCTCGTGCTGCACTTTAAAGCTACACTAGCTGTGGCAACGAACGTAAACGGAGGTTATGTTGCGAATAAATCACCGCTAGTCCATCTGGTGCAGATAAAACGGATATTGACGTTACAGTACCATGTAACGGGAGGGAGATCTGCTAGAAAATGGCCATTATGGTGCCTATTCCACAGTAAGACAACATCACCGCATCCCCACCCCTCCACCCAAAAATCTATTTCACAAATCAGATGATCCTGTGATGTTTAAAGAAAATGTTTACACACCAAAATGGGGGACTTAGTGGTGCAACTGGTTGGTATCTATCCAAGCAGCGTGCTGAATCACTGACCATATGCCACATTTGAGAGAGTCTACTCAAAAGTCACATTTGGTAACCTCACTTAGATTACCCAGTGCTTAGTGCTACCATAGAGCATTTCTGCAGCTAAAGTTCAGATGAGTTCATTGTGAAGGGCCAGTGATGGTCTATTTCAGCTATATGAGTCACTTCAGCTGTACGGTAAGTCATATCTGACGCTCTGACTACAAATAATGTTAAGAGTTATAGTTTAAATGCAGCTTGGTATCTCAAAAGTATGAAAAGTCTTCTTAAAAATTGGACTATGCGGAGGATTTTTTTTTTTTTGTCGTGATGTCAGTGTTATTGCACAAGAACTTCCTGTTTGCAGGTGATAATTCTGAAGGTGAGGACGCTGAGGACTCATGTTAGGCAGAAACACTCAGTGCTTTGCTCACTGTTTGGTGACTAATCATTCTGACTGGACAAGGTGCATATGCTGTACACACCTCAGGTGTGGTGTTAAGGCTAAAGTACTTTTTTCTTGTATTTTCCTCACTTTTTTCCTCTCTCTCTCTCTCTTGATTTTCTGATTTTCTAAGCCTCAGGGCCTCAGGTTGTAGAGCAAACATTTACACAGACCTTCCTGACTTCCTCTCGCACAGAAATGTAAAAAAAAAAAAAAAAGTCTAAACAGTGACCTCCTGGAGTGTGGGAGAAAAAAATATGGTTTTCAAATAAAAATGAGTGCCATTGGTGTGTGTGTGTGTGTGTTCACCTTGAAAGCAAAAAGGCCTGAGGTGAACATAAATCTCATAGCCAACATCCGTTTCCCCTCAGTGAAAAAAAATTGTTGTGCACAGCAGAAAAGGGATACCCGAGTGACTTGTGGCATTTAAAATTCTCTCTCTCTCCCTCTCGGACTTCTCCTCTGAGTCTTTTTTGACTTCCTAACTCTCCCACCTTCTCTCTCTCTCTCTCTCTCTCTCTCCCTCTGCGTCCCTCATCTATGGTCACACATCAAAAGAACTCCTAAGGCACCTGTTCTGGAGATTGGTGGGTGTAATTCATTCATCTGAAATCCGCCAGAGATGAAGGCACAGCCCAGCAGCCACACCTACTCACTTTTGGTTGCACACTACACTTACAAGATCCACACCCACCTGCCACCCCCGCCTCTGAAAGCAATCCCGGGGGATTCCCAAACTTACCTTCTCCCTACCTGCCTTACTCACCCAGCAGACGGGAAACTCTTCGGCTGAGCTTGTTGCGAAGCAAACGTTCCTCCCAAAGGACCCTCAGTGCAAACACATCCAAGCCAGGCCGCAGGACCACTCCCCAGGCATGCTCCTTCCTTTTACCCAGAGACCCCATAACCCATCCGATCACCATTAAATCCTCAGGTCAAACAAAAAATCTATCAATCAATCTGTAGTTGGAATCCTGTAGCTTCACACAGAAAGGAGATGACCTGCACATCAATACCTTCCACAATTCTTTCCACTGAATGGTCCACACTGACTCTAAAAGGTGAGTGAACCGTTGGTGGCTCTCACTGAAGCACGCCCCTCTGCTTATCAGGAGGGAGGAGTGGAGGGACATTCAAAAAAGTACAAGGAAGAAACCTCATCAACAAGAAACCTCGTCCAGTCCAAGTAAGCGCTTAAGAATGTGCGGTTATCTCTCCTCTGTGTCAATGTTTTACCCATACTTCCCATTTTCCTCTATCTTGAAGGTTCTCTCCCTCCCATTTCAATCTTCTGTCTCATTGGTTCCAAGGGCAGAGGTGCTCCAAAGACGGTTGATCTTGAGGAACATGGGGAGTTGAGGAGGTAGGAGTACACAGAAATGCTACTTTATACTTCTCAACCCAGAACATTGAGGACAGTACATTTTAAATTACAACATTGTGTGCTGTACCCAGTTACCCTGATCTGAAGACCCTTTTTATACCGTCAATCATTTCACAGTCATGCTCCAGTAAGGTAATTAATTTTGTGTTACCTCATATAATCATGTCTAATGATATCAGTTGTGTGTAATAGTACACCTATATTCTTAATGCCATTTTAATTACAAGAAACAAGTGAGTGTTTTAGCCAAAAATCGTTGCATTTATGAAAAAAGAAAAAAAAAGAGAAGGTAATACAAAAAAAAAAAAACACACCAAGGTAAGCTTGTTTCAAAACGTGTCAACCCTCTACCAATACCTACACTAAATGTCAGCTCATAAACAGAGCCACTGATGTGTATAGAGGGTGATCTTTATGAATATAAACAGTGGGCCCAGTCCACATCAAAAGGCAGACTGAGCGGGTATGGTAACCTTTCAACATAGCGTCAGCTGGTTTTGAAGCCCACTGGCACCAGTGACCTTAAGCATGCCTTTGAACCGGCCAGGGGTTTGGGACCGCTGTAAAGGCATCTGGGTTGCATGGGTGACTGAGGGAAAGTTACTGAAGCCAAGAGAGGTCATTGTGGGAATCACCACTGAACACTTTTGTGTGCCATTGAGTAGAACTACAGTTCATCAAGACCTAAAGTAGTTATGGTAGTAGTAATCATGGTACCACAGAACAAAAATTGGTCTCAGTGATGAAAAAAAACACAGTTGCTGTTAAGTTCTAAGTGACTTAAAATGCTGTACTAATATGAACACTATTGTTTTTCAAACCTTCAGTGACCAAGTCTTTTGTAAAATGCTATTGGTGTGTGAATACCACTAATGGTAAAAGTGGACATGTCTGTAGTGAGATTGGCACATTTTAAACTCCCACCTATTTAAACAACCCTACATGGTCATAAAGATCAGTGGCTTCCATCAGCCATGAACATGAATCTGTGGCAGGCTACACAACACTGTCTCTCTTGCTACACTGTGTATGAGTATTCTCAACACATTCTGCATCCAAACTGTTACTGTAGTTTTAACATTGCTAAAGGGCCCAAAAAGTTTACTAGGCTATTAATTGGTCAATGGGCTTCATGATATTTTCTCATATTTGGTTTGTTACTTCCTCAATGGAGTAAATCATTAGAGGACTGGTCACTGCTCAAGTATGCTTATACTAATAGCCATCCCAATTGGATTTTAGGGAATATCTCATTGTGGTAAAACAACCAGATTCAATTGGGTGATTATTAAATAAACATTTTAGATTTCAAAAAACAACAACAACAACCTGACAACATGCATTTTCATAATACAATCGCTGTGTAGCTGACCACCATTTTCTTAAACATTAGGAGTGTGTACGTGTGTGAATGTGTGTGTGTTGCAAGGTATTGGTCAGAATTCTTATCACAAATGACTACACTGTGAAAAGGGTAAACATATCCCATGCCAATAAAGTACTGTATATATTTTGGGCAGCATAAGAGCTAATTGGGTTGGCTGAGTGGGGACTACACAGGATTACAGCCTCAGATGGAGTGGGAGTGAGGCGTGCAGATTACACTGGTCAGCCATTAAACTGGAGAAAGGGCCAGGGCCAGAGTTTACTATCCACTTAGGCAGACCCAGGGTAAACGAGAGCAAGAGAGAGAAGAGAGAGAGAGACAGAGAGGAGGGGGTAGACAGAGAGTGGGAGAGAGAAAGAGGGGGAAGACAGGGCAAGTGAGGTCAGGGCAAGTAAACAACTGTAACGAGCAGTGCTTCACACACATGCACACACACACACATGCGCACACACACACCCTCCACCAAAAGCAATAAAATGTGGAATGGCTATCTTTTTTCTAAAATTATCTGAATATTATCTTATTATTATCTACCCTGTGAAAACTATTTCACTCGACAGTTAAAAATGAAAAAAAAAAAAAACCTATCACAGATACAAAGCATTTGAAACATCTAAGGATCACCAGATAACTGACTCAGGCCTGGGAAACCATTAAGGCTGGCCAAAAAAAACAATCATTGGAGGAGACCTCTTTCAACTATTAGCAAAAAATGACAACCTCGTCAGGGTAGTTGTGAAGTTTCAACTTCCATCTTGGGAAAAGTATGAAATTCTTGTATGTATGGAAACAGTGCGATCTCCGTTCTCAGATCTCTCTGAGATCACTTTAAATACAATTCAGATAGCATTCCATCGAGGCCCAGAATATGTCTGGGACAGCATTTGTAATCATTGTTAATCAGATATTCCAGAATGTCGTAGGTGAAACCGTGGAATGTCCCTTTTCCCTAAGTACAGCGTGTGTGCCAGGCAGGTCCATGTATTAGTATTACAAGACAGGATTAAATGTTCCACAAAAATGTCCCAAAGTGGCAAACAGCCAAGGGAAAAAGACAAGAGAATAGCTCAGAGTCACATTCTGGAGGTGTCATCTTCCATATACTATCCTTCCTCTTTGCGCCATAGACAATCTGGAAGGATGACACAGACGTTCCTGTGATGTGGTTTTTGGCTAACGTCAAACATCACGGAATGTTTGTGAGTTTCAGGGGGGGAAAGGGGGTGGAGGGGGGCTACAGGTCAAAAAATGATGGGATTAACTTCTCACATCCTTGAAGCTCAGAGAATATTTCATTAATCCTAGAATGGTGATGTGGAGTTAAAGGGATTATCCGGAGTGAATCAACCCGTAGCTCTGTTGACTGAGGCTGTCAAATGGTGTCTATAGGTATCAGAATGACAGCAGTAGGTACAACGTAGACCGAATTCACGAACTGGCTGCTAATGCTAAGCACATTGGGCATATGAAAACGAAACTGACATGCCCTAATCAGTTAGCGCTGGCTGCCGTTTCGTTACTCGGTCTACCGTGCATGAAAATCTGTCATTCTTATACCTATGGATAGCACTTAGCAACGTGAATCAACAGAGCTACATGTTGTTTCACTCCGGATAATTCCTTTAAGGGGGTGTGTGTCAGGGCTATGCTTGTTGGAGGGGTTGGAATGTCTGGCATTCCGAGCCGATTGCATCAAACTCTCTTACTGTAGCCTTTTCTGATGGTTGGAATTCCAGGCATGAAGTGGAGGAGCTGGACTGATGCCTTGAGGTCCACAGCGTCTGAGCGACCCCCAGACTTCCTGCCTTTTCTGAGCATCCCCCTTTACTGCCCTGGGTCCTGCCCTGCTGCCCTTCCCCTTGAACTCCCCTTCCCCTTGAACTCCCCTTGCCCACTGCCAGTGCCGACCCACCAGCTGAAGGAGACGCTAAAACAGGCATGGGGCCATACACGGCCTGTTGCGCTTTTTAATCTGGGCCACCAAACCTGTCCAAAGTATATTAAATAATATTATTAAACCTTTATCCCCTGCAATGTCTTTGTGGCCCACGAGTCAAAAAGTTTGCCCACCCCTTCTCTAGAAGGTGGATGGATCCCAGAGATGGTTGATAAACCATTTCATTACGACTGGTTTTATATTGCCACTTTACAATGTGAGTATCTACCAGTCATTGCCCAATAAATGGCACTCAGTAGTAAATTTTGTGTCAAATCCACCAGCCCTCTGAATGTGAATGTAAAAACTTTGGTACCTTTAAGATTCCAATTCATCCCCTGGTCACTTCCTGTTCCCACCCTAACTAATCTTACTCCCACTCACCTACCATCACTCATCACTGTCCAACTTAAATAAATGCTAAACAACTCAACAAAATATACAGGCACTTAAAGCAACACTATGGAAGAACATCTCTGGGTCTTTGTTTCCCTGATGATAGCCAGGTGATCAAATAAAATGAGTTACAATCATGCCTGATCAGTGGTATACAGTACAAAATCAAGCACTCCAAAAGGTGCACTGGGAATGTCAGGGACATTGAACTATAGTAAATTAAATTAGTGTAGCATACACTAGTTAACATAAATCAATCAATCAATCAATCAATCAATCAATCAATCAATGTATCAATCAATGTATGAAGTGTAAGAACTGAATGGTGTAACTTTAAAACAAATCTGTGTGAGTAGACTAAGGTTAGGGCTGCCATGGATACGTTAGATGCAACTTTGACTTCACACTTCCGTTATGTATCCGGTGTAGCCTTAGGGTGAGGGTGTGTACAGCACTACACCTGCCCATTTACTCACACCTACACCTCACATACATCTCAGTGTCCCAATCTCCTGACACCTCTGATCCACTGCCACTTCCTTCCCATGTTTACTGGATGGAGTCAAAGCCCCGCTGGCTCAGTCTGTATGAAGTAAATGGCACCCACAGCCCAGAAAGAATCAGACAGTGGCCTGGCCATTCTCACATTCAGATGCTGTTCCATAAGCTGTTCATGCTAAGAATGCTTTATGGGCAGCACTAAATATATTTCATACACGGTTCTGATGCCAAGGTCCATTTACCTTACATTAACATATTATTATGAGAAATGGGACTGCTCGTTTTAGAGGCCCAATAAATCTCCCAAAGGGATTCGCTGCGATGAATGGCTTTAATAACCATGTAGGCGTCGCACAACACAAAGCCTACAAAGCTGCCCTGTTATTTTTCTATGCAAGAGCCCAACTCTAAATCTTTACAAATATGGTAGAAGGACAGAGAGAGAGAGAAAGAGTGAGGGAGACAAAGAGAGAGAGCGAAAGAGAGAAGGAGGGAGGGAGAGAAAGAGAGAAAGTGTTGGAGTTAGACAAACAGATGGAGAATGGAATGCAAGTCTATTCATGTACTTGACCATGTATGTCTGATTTATACACTACTTTTATAAACTAACACACACTGGGTTTTATATAGAGGATTGAGGCTGACAGCGAGGCTGAACTGGGAATTCTGGGCAGATTAGCTCTGTTCCCCTAACAGATTTAGGCACACCGTTTTAAGACTGAAATGATCACAGGCTATAAACTCAACCACAAATATATCACCACTTAGGACAGGGTAGGTTAGTATCCACTTCCAAGGTGACATGGGCTCTGTGGGAACTTGTCCTCACCCAGAACAGTGGCTTAAGGAACAGGAAGAGAGATGTTTACTAGAACAAGGTAGGCATACAGTACATGTACACGTGTGTGTGTGTGTGTAATATGTGTGTTTGCTGAGCAAGGAGATTCCTTGCATATCACCTCATGTAGTATTGACGCTTAAGGATTAATGTTCTTCATGATCATTCTATTCTTCTATTCTGTAATCCACACACACACACACACACACGCTTGATGACTCATGGTAATCCATAATACCTGCTAACTGTTAGTGATGATATTATAAGGACTAACTACTGCAGTGTCATAAGACAGCACAGTGCAATGTTATGCAATGTAGCTTAATCACACAGGAAAGGCTCAGTCATCTCATCTGATCTTAGAAATAGTCGGACCATACATTGACCGATTCCCATTGTCCCCACTAAACTCGTCCCCTAAAAAAATCTAACTGACAGGATCCCGCCAATCAGGTTTCAGGATTTAATGTCTAAGGGAGAAATTCTCATTTTGAATGATTGTGTCACGTGCCAGTCTGTGTGACAAACAAGTGACTGCATGTGTAAATGGGGCCTGAATCATGTGTGACCTTATTCTACAAAAATGAAATCAAAAGCCCTTTGATTCAAGACCACATGCGTTTTCCAGGCCCCAGTGTCCATACACCTTCAGCTGACAGGTCCATCTGGTGCACTGGACAGGTTGATTTGTTGTTGTGCCAGCAAGCCAGTCATTAAATCTTCTAGCCATGCGGTTTTACAAAGCCAAAAGAAGCCCTCAGACCACATGCTCAGGAGAACACTCAAAAACCTAAGAGGCCTCAACATAGAGTATATGTAACGGAGGTTAGTGGGTGTTTTAAAAAATGTGTAAAATGCTAATTCAATGTAATGTTAAAAGTGCATTTTAGAAATGTTACTATAACAATTTTAGATACAATTCGCTATTTGTACTTTGGGACTCAAGTCATTGTAGTTTTGATGACTCTTTCTGATCACACTTCATCTCTGAAAGTGAACTTGATATAGAGAACTTTTGTTCGGGTTGTAAAAACAAACTTTAATTTATAAACGTTTTTTTATTTTGTGAGTGTGAGTTTGAGAGAGAGTGCGAGTAAGAGTGAGAGAGAGAGCGAGAGAGACTATTACAGAATAAGATTTCTGGGGTCAGTGTGCATACTACAAGTCATTGCATTTAGGCCAACTGGGCAAATAGCACAAATCTCCACCATACTGCATGCTGTAGGAGAAGGAGGACTGTTCAGTCAAGACATCAGACATCCACACTCTGCCATTAAGCCTCCATCTAAGCAAGCAGACATCAAAGCTGGCACTAAACGGTTCACGGCCAAGAGGAGGCGTTTAAATCATTTTCATGCTCCCATAAAGCATGGCAAGAAGCGAGCAGGCGTCCACTATTGGACAATTCTGGGAGCCAAGCGGCATCCAACGGGCAAAAGCTGCGGCCTGCACTTGCTAATGAAATCAGAGTCAATAGAAAAGGAAAAACACATCACCTGGTAAGGCTAAATTCAGTTGGTAAGGCCATTAAGGATAATCGGCTGTTTTGGTAACACACACACACACACACACACACACACACACACACACACACACAGGGGACACTGAATGATGTGACTGGCATTGAGACAGACCTTTGTGTACTAGGCTGAACTGCTGACCTGGTGGTCGAGTCAGACTTGTAAGAGCTGCATTGGAAAAACAAACATGGGTGGGGTGAGCATCTGCCATTTTATCTCCTTTTCACACAATAATCCTCAAGTCCGGCTGAGGAGATGAAGGTGTTTCTGCTACGACCCTATAGCCTTACAGGCAGCCCACCATGCTGTTTCTGTGTGCGTCACCTCATGGTGTGTTCACTGTGTGCAGAGTGGATTTCACTAATTCATGATTATCAAATGCAGATAACAAATATTCCCTCATGGGTTCAAAAGTCTACTTACACAGCTAATATTAGCCACAAAGCTAAAACATCAATAGTAGCTTTAGCAGTCAATTGAAATGAAAGCATGAAATCTTCCCTGCTAAAAAAAATATGATGATGTGATGTATGATGTATGTGATGTATGTTATTTTTTTTAACATGTTATTTTTTTTTTAACATGGGCATACAGTACTTAATTAAAAACACAGTGTGGGCAAGTGAATGAGGAATGCTGAGATGATTTGTTATATAAGTACTCCGAGTTAGCAAGCGGACCTCCCCTGCTGATAAGCATCTCCTTGAGGCACAGGAGCATGTGACATCACCTAAGCGACTTAACAAGGGAAAGTGCCTTGCTAATGTTTGAGCAGACAGGGGGGGATATTAAATATATAAATACGCACATCGTGCCAACTGCAGTTGATGCCAACATTTGAGCTCTAAGCTATGAAACAAGAAGCAACACTCTTCGGTCCCTGATGATTCCATGGTCATTGTCAACACTGGAGGTGCATGATGGGTAAAATGTGATGGGTGCTTGATGTCAGCCCCGTTTAGTGTTGTGGTTGGGCACTGCCAATTTGACTTGAACAGCACCATGTTGTTAACGACACAGTGAATGCATTGTGCCTAAAAAAGACCATGCATTCCCCGACAAAATGCAAACACAATTGAACAATTATAATGAATAATAACCACTGATTTTAGTCTGGAACCATACAGAAGCAGAAAGCAAGCCATAAATACATTTCTATACAAAATGTCTCATTTCTGAGGTTAACAAGCTTAAAACAATTGCTTTCTTCTCTAGCAAAGCTTAACAACAGCCTTGCAACCTGCTCTCAAAAGGAGATCACCACCAACACACAACAAGGTGAAAAGAAGATTTTCAACAAAAGGTGCAGTCCCAAACTTTGAAATTGCACAGTCAAAACAGCTCATCTGCACACAATCAAGACTGCAGAATAATGTCGAAGTCCAACCACAGCGTGACCTTACAGTTAGAAGATTACATGGCATGCATTGTCCATACAGTACCTTCATGCGTCTTTGTCTTGTTCTTGATGAAAAGGTCTAGATGAGAATAGTTCTGCTATGTTTGTGTATGTTATACACTCACACGCGCAGACAAAAACTTAGGTATGCCAGAAATCCTGGTGGTTTGAAGGTTTTGGTAAAAGCGATTCTCCGTCCTTCGCCTTTCGTTTTGTCCAGACGCCTACACAAACAGACTGCAAGGCGCTTCCACCTGAAACACCTTCCTAGAGACACAAGCCCACACACACACCCAACCCCAACCCCCACCGATGGCAGTGACTTGGCGGAGAACTTCTATCCAATTAGTGGCAGCTCCCTCCTGCTGACACAAACACACACTCACCAAACACACACACACACAATCACACACACGTGCATGCATCCACACAAACAATTTTTATACACACACACACACACACACACACACACACACACACACACACACAGAGAGAGAATTACTAAAGAGGGCTCATTACCCATTAATGGCTTTCTAGAACAGTAAATTATTGTTTTCAGACAGTGGACTCCCGCTAAACATCTTTTTCAGCATTTATGAAATTTGCCACTAGGGCCTGTACTAATTTGTTCCTATAAACAAAACCAAAGAGGTAATAACAATGCCAGGGCCTCTGGCTCTTGTGAACTTAATACGGCGAGTCCTCGAGAGCCTTGTTCAGTTTTGATGTGGTGCCCGTTAATGCAAATGAATTCTGTGGGTTGTATTAAGAGTGACTGGAAGAGTAGTAGAAGCCAATGCTCTCCACAGTAGAGGCACCTAAACAATGCCACAGAAACCTCTCGCTTTTGTCACTGACCTCGGGGGCAGCCCTGAGACTTGAGGCTCCTGTGGTTGACACCAAAACATTAGGAAGGGAGTCAAAGAAAACAACGGGCCACGGCCGAGTCACGGGTGATTACCCTCTCGGGTAATCTCATCTCTCATCTCTCTCTCCTCTCCCTCTCCCTCTCTCTCTCTCTCGTAGATCTCCATTTGTTTCTCTCTCTCTGTGTGTTTTTCAGTCTATCCTGTTTCTTTCTCTGTTGTGCTTGTATATGCCTAAGTCACATGAGTGTACAACACACAAAGATGTGAAGGAGGGAGGGAAGTCATTGGAAAGAAAAGTTTCTCATGCACATCCGTTATTACTAAAAGTCTGAAGAAGTCCCTTAATGGCTTGAAACGTCACTAATAAATAAAAAGGAACAATGGGAGCTCTCCGGTGTGCACAAGGGAAGTCATTACACACTTTTGCACGCCCTTGCTCGGGACCACAGTGTGGGGAAAAGTTGCAAGATGGACTCCACCAGAACTCTGCGAGATCTAACTGGACAGTGTGACTGATCTCCTGAAAGTTTTTAAACATTCAATCACCATCAAGCTAAGACACAGACAGAAATATTTGCTGGAAACAATACTTGTGGCTATCAGCTCAAAGCAGTCTTATCTGGGTTATCTCACTATAGAATCAGAGTCTGTTCATGACTACTGTAATTGGAGTGATGGTTATTTCGATCCCTAATCGGACCGATCTATAAAAACAGGACAAGCACTTAATGTACTGGAGCTATGCGAGAGAGCTACTGGAAGAGCCCGAGATATCCGCAGAGGGACGGCATTCATTCACCTCTATGCAGTGCTCCTAATCTGGCTTAATCCAGTTACCTACTTAAGCAACATCCACATGGCCAAGTATTCTGTCCATCCTGCCCCTCATTCCCTCCCTCCTTCTCTCCTTCTTTCTCCTCTATCATCTTCTCCCCACACCCCTCCTCCACCCTCCTTCCATCTGTTTTGTCCCTCTCCATCTTCCCCTCTCTCTCCATCCTTCTACCTTTCTCTTCTGCCCCCCCCCCCCATCTTCCTCCTTCCTTCTCGTTTCCCCACCCTACTCAATCTCTCTCTCTTCTCTCCTTCACCATTCCTCTCTTTGAACTCCTCCTCTCTGCTCATTGGGGCCTGTGTAATCACTGTTTGCCACTCTTCTTAATGCACGGGCACTCTGCCATGGACATTCATTCCCATTCCATCCACCATGGGTGGCATGTATTAGGAAGCGCCACGCCAGGCTCCAGTCACAGATAAAACGTCCCATTCATCAGTAAAAGGTTTGGCGTGCGTCACTTGCCACTTATCTAGTCATGTTTTCAAGGATCTCCATTTACACGCACCAAGATCTAAGCATGAGAGGGCATACTGCTGAAAGACAATAGACACAGGGAGGGAATCGGGGGTGTATCTGAGAATATTATGAGGCTCTTTAATGCTGATCCAAAGACACAAGGAGGTCAATGCTAAAGATGAGCTACTAAGATCATAAGATAAATGTTATAGGAAAGAGTAGAGACATCCAGAGGTTTTGGAGATGCTGTATTGTGCATTAGTTGAGGATCGGTGAGGGTGGAATGACTGCCCTTAGTCAGCCCTGAACATATTTCAACTTGACACAAAACAATTTCTTCTACGAATGTGTCAATACAGGCCCACTGAGTTTTAAACAGCATAAACCAGAGCAAATCATCTATCCATTTACTACCACACTGTCATGAGGACCCTTCACTGGAAGAACCAAAAAAAAGCAGCACAGAGTATATGATACTGAAGTAGCGATTTCTTTATTGGATTCGACATGTACTCTGATGTACTATATTCACATTTGTTCGCATATGGGGTACTGACATCTGGTCAGGAGATGCACTGGAATGTATTAGTGTAGGTCCAGTGGCCATTTGAACTGTCTGGTTTGTTTTATAAAGTTGTACCCATTTAATCAACCAAACAGGTTTGTAGAACATATTTCCAAGACAAGGACAATGTTTTCAAACTGTTTACGTGGTTAATATTAGATTATAGTAGTATATTACATTTGATTATAACTATTGTAATTACACAAAAATTACACTCAAAAATAAATAAATCAATCTGTGAAGGTAAGTGGCAGAATGGAAGTTTCTAGATAAATGTGAACAATTCAAATGCTCTATTGGGCATGTCAGAAAAAGGTGAGTGAGTAGAAAGAAGGCATAGATTTTGGACTGTGCTTAATACTACACAACACAAGAACACAACAACCTTGAGTGAAATCACAGGCCAGCTCTTTTTGGAAAAGCCTGGAGGGAAGTCGCTGCTTGTAGATGTGGTTTTCTACTCACAGAGAAACACAGAGAGAGACACTGTGCTGGATGCATGTCTGACGCTGTTGGGTGATTATACTCTTCGATGTTCACAGCCAGGGCCAGAAAAATCTCCAGCCATAAACCCTACCTTCATGTTCGCCAAGCAATAAACAGTGCCTGTTAGAGATATAAAAAAAACTAATGCTAAATTATGAGGAGAGCAGATGGTTGGACACGATTCTGCTGAGGAGCAAAAAAAAAAAAAAAAAAGAAAAGAAAATATGAAGGTTGCAGCTCAGGCGCCTTCCTCTAAGCAATGTCCACCTCAGTCTTAGTGAACCATCGAAAATTACTGTTACATTTGGCCTAAGCACCGAGAGATGAAGTTCATCTGGGGTCAAATCCTTTCATAACTTGATTTACCCAGATAACAATAGTCTACAGGCATTCGAAATAAGCAGGTATTAAAAGTATAAACAAAATTCCAATGTAATACCACCTCCAAAACATGCTTATTGATATGGTTCAGATGAAAGGCAATAAATTGGTGAGCCCTTTGATATGATTTATTTGATCATCTCTCAGAGCTATAGAGCGGCATTCCTGAACTTGGTCGTGCAGGAAACAGCCTTCAGGCATCAAAAAACTGCAGCTGTTTTTTTGCTCTAATGTGGAGAGCTCATTTCATGGAATGCAGCGATGTGAGTCTTACACAATCTTTATAAAAACGCACTCCTCATCCTGACGTTGCCTCACATGCAAAGCAGGCCCAGGGGTAGGCTGCATTCCCTAGGCCTGAATAAATGTTGGGGTATGTGCAAAGCGAGCTGTAGTTCTTCACAGATTTGTTTGTTTTTTCAAAAGTTACATCTTGAGAAATTAATTCTCATCATATTTAGCATTCAAGTGTTCTGCTTATGGAGCTCAGCAGGAATGTATTCAAAAATCTTCACCATCTCAGTCACCTTTAAAACAGTGTGTGTTTGTGCAAACATAAAATTAGATTGTGTTATGATAAGGCACATACTGTATGTTGAGAGCACAGCGTGATTGCTTTCACACAATGTGCCAAATACAATTATGTGTGATTAGCGGTCAAGGAACCTTGCCTAGCGTGCTAGTAGCTCTCATGTAAGAAGGCTCTAAATCTTGGCCCTGGACTAACTAATAGTATAGTAATAGCTGATATAAATCACTTTAAACAAAAGTGTATGCTAAATGCATAAATCTAAATGTAAATTGTAGCTGTAGTTGTAACTCTTACAAAAACGACACCTGAGTAAAGTTTGCTGATTCACCAGTGACCCTACTACTTACAGTATGTGCATGTAGGGAGTATCTTACTAATTTTTAAAATTTATATTGAGGCTATAGCTTCAAGCTAACTCTGAACTATCTGGTGAGGAACACAGACAACTAATTAGTTGGCTTACATTGGAGTACTACACCCCTTTAACTACGCTATACCACTAATACTTAAGCTTAATATCAAGATGAATATCAATCTAGTCTACTGTACTTCAATAAAATAGATGTTAACCAGAACAGAGTGACCATCCTGAAACAAGCATCTATCTGGAATTATACTCTACTCAAGTCACGTCCAGAAAGACAGTGCTCTAAGCTGCCATGAATAAATTCAGCCTTTCAGTCAAACTCAATCTTTGATCTCTCCCATGGTTCCCAAATACGGCTTTTAAATGATGACTGGCACATCAGAAAGAGAACACTCCTTCCAGTGGATGAGATGTTAAAATGTCAGTGTGGTGTCTTAAAGGGATAGTTCGGTTTTTAACACATTGAGCCCCTTTCACAGGTTGTCTAAAATGAAATAAAGTGGTTGACACCAGAATCTTGATGACTGCTCCTGTCTCGGCTATTTGGGAAATATAGAATCGCCTCTGCCTGCCTTTAAAATGGCTAGCAATGGGCATTTGTTGTTTCTATCCTTTAAACACTGGTTTTTAAAAAAGTGCTACTCATGGAGTGATTAGTGGTGTTTGCTGATGTTCCAACCCAAGTATCGTAGCAAAATACAGTTTCTGTCCTGTTTTATTTGCCTTAGTAAATCCCTTAGGGATCTATTTGCTCCTTCATATAAACAAAGGGCCAAATAACACATGACGGAAGCTTTATTTCGCTACGATACATGTTTTGGAACATCATTGAGCACCACTAACCACTTGGTGAGTAGCACCTTTTTAAAACCAGTGTTTTAAGGATAGAAACAACACATGCCCATTGCTAGCCATTTTGAAGGCAGGCAGAGGCGAGTTTACATTTCCCAAATAGCCGAGACAGAAGCAATCATCAAAATTTCGATGTCAACCACTTTATTGCATTTTAGACAACCTGCGAAAGGGGCTCAATCTGTGAAATCTTGCGGAATCTGGTCTGTACATGGAGGCTTCTGAACGAGAAGTTGAATTTCTCACCACATATCTTTGCTCTCATTCGGGACTTGGAAAGAAACAATGAAAAATCTTAACACTCTTCTAGTACCGTCATACTGGGAGATCAGTTCTGGGGGAAATCAAGCACCTGCACAGGGTTGTACCGCAGGACATAACAGACTACTGGCAGCTGTGCAATGAAATATAAATCTGGAAGGCATTTTGCAAATGACTCTGGCCCTTGTTTTTTCAAACTGGGTCCAAAACACAGCTTTGTTCAATGACAGTACCCTTGGCCCTACGTAGAATAAGCAAAGGTTTTCCTTAGAATAAAATGCTTTTGTGGCAAGAGAGGTTTGCTGGGATCTGCCCTGAATGCTGGTATAGTAACAGTAACCTATTATAGGGGGACACTCTCATTTACTTTTAGGCATGTGGACAGCAATCATCAACTCAAAACACAAAGAACAGTCACTTTAATTACATTGCACACACAGTTGCTCCTGAAAGTCATCACCCTAATGCTACACTGGTAGCCTACATTTCGGAGGTGCTATATCAAGTGAAGTTGCATCTGCCATAAGCTTCTACTATAAATCAATGAAACAGGCCACACTTCATATGACATTGCAAAAAAAAAAAAAGGTCAACAGACTATGCAAAGTTTCCCCCAGAGAAAGATATTAACAGGCTGGTCAGCTTGCCATTAGCTGCAAACCTAAAAGATGATATTCATAACTGTATTTGACATGAGCGATAAGATTCAGGGGAAAACAATCCTGTAAACAAAAGTGTGTACCGAATAGTCAAATATTAAGCAGTGTACTATAAGCATGCTAAAAAAAAAAAAAAAATGTTACCTTGCCACTGGTTGCACTACTTGTATACAAATGCCCAAACTGCAAATTCACCATTCAGTTAGATATTCAGGTTATGGGTTGCATTTGGACCTTGTTTGTATTGGATTTCAACAGTTTTTTCTCCCTAAACTGGGTGATGCTATAAAAGAAGATATGTGATACAGGCTTGCACTTTCAAAACACCACATGCACAAGCACACACACCCACATACGCATACATACACACACAGCACCAGCCAGCCACATCTGTTACAACAGGCCCTGCCAGTTTTTACAAAACTGAGCCCAGAGCAGCCCAGAGTCTAAGCTTCAGCTATAATGACTAAAACAAGATCCAGTGAAATAATCGTGGTAGAGGGAAGAGAAAAAGGGAATTCTTTGTGTGTGTGTGTGGGTGTGTAAGTGTAAATTCATTTTTAAAACACTGCATTGTGGAACGAGGGTTTCTTTTATAGAACAGTAAGCGTCGGAGCCTAGACAGAGGACCGTTGTGCAGGCAGCAGGATATGAAAAGGGATTTATGTGACACACGGCTGAGCAGGCCTGCCACTGTGACGGAGAGAGAACGGAGGGGAGAGGAAGGAGAAGAATGGCACTACAGAAGTGGGGACAGAAAGAGAGAGAGGGATGGATGGAGAGAGGGAGGAGGGAAAAGGGAGACAGACAGACATCACAAGACGGACAACAACGAAGTGTTGTGACACATTCCCTCTGTCTCTCTCTCTTTCCCCCTTGTGTAGGCCGTTAACCTTTCTCAGACTCGCACAAACCTGCAGCTGGGCAATGTGCCGCACCACAGAAATCTTCCATTCCGTAACACATGGCATGACGTTAGTTCGGGGGGTTTTGGTCTTCAGACTTAATACAAATACAAGTACAGGCTGAACTCTGGTCCACACTGCTCGGGTTCACCCACCACACAGCTTCCCTTACAGGCAACACCCACCCTTGAGACTTGCTTTCTCCATAACACGTCTTCTCATCAGTTTTACTTTCCCATAACATATTTCTATCCATCATATAGCTCTTGCCATTCACTTCTTTCTTGCTGTCTTTTGCAAGAAAGGACACGAAAGACAAACTCTAATGCTCTCAAAATTCTTTGGATCATGGGTTTTCAAGATCCTCTACTGAACTACTCGAGTCTCTGCTTTATATCGGGAGTGTAATCACAGTGACAATAGTCGTCATGCCCTTTTGTGTCAAAAGTTAGCTCTCATGTATGTGCCTCATTGTTTGAGGCCTAAGGTGTGAAAGCACATACTCTAAATCACAGTCATTCCTTTCCAAGTGGACTAGAAGAGCACAGTCTCTCATCCATGTACACAAACACACACACACACAAAGTCTCCCTGTCTCTTGCTCTCGTCCTTCTCATTTTGCTTGCTTAGGACACATTCCAGCCTTTCTTCTGACGTGTCCATCGGGGTCAAGCCTTTATAATTCCCGGCCTCTTGGCTTAAGTGAGGCAGTGGCGGGACAAACCAAACAAGCTTTCTATGGTCAGCCAACCGAGGAGGGCCCCATGCTCAAGACAAACTGTGGAATAAACATCAGCTGTGTGCGAGGCCTTTTAAACATGACAACAACCCTTTACAGCCCTCTGGAGGTGGCTGGGGGGTAAGGGGTGGTGCTGGGGCCACCAGTAATGACACCTATCCCTACTGGGGCCAGGCCTGGGTGGGGGCCACACAGCTGATGAGAAAAGGCAATTGCATTAAAGAACAGAACCAGAAAGAGATGTGATTTCTTCCTAAACTTACTTAAAGTCAACAGAGAAATAAGGGCTGTTACTGTACAGCATGACCCATGGCCATGACACAAAGTATAGGCATCAATTCCCTCTTATCAGTTCTCAAGGCACAAATCTCTCTAGGAGCAAATCTAGAAGCATTGAACACATCTGAGTGATTGAGGATGTGATGCCTGACTCTTGGAGGGCGAAATGCTCTAGTGGATGGCTGACTGATAAAGAGGGAAAGAGAGATACAGAGAGAAAAAGAGATTGAGAGGAAGAAGGAGAGAGATTGAGAAAGCGTATCAGAGGTGCTTGCCTCATTGGCATAACTGCAAAATCGGCTTCTGTCCAAGCCGGTGACCCGAGCCTTAACTACGCAGAGCCCTGGTCTTGCGCCTCAATGCAGACCTTTAAGCTTGCCCTGAGGGCTACTCAACCAGCAGCCACTTTGCTGGAGAGAGGAAGAGAGAGAAAGACAAAGAAAGCAGGAGAAAGGGAAAAGAGGAAGGGTGAGAGAGAGAGAGAAAGAGAATGTGAGAGAAAGCAGTAAATCCCTATTCACTTTGCATGCCTGTGGCCAGGCACCACAAGAAGCAGGCTTTCAGCTCAGTGCCTACAGTTTAGTTTGCATTTTTTTCTCTGTCCCAATCTCTAGCACACTTACAGCCTCTCTTTGCACACTCACACACTCTCTCTATCTCTCTTTGTTTGTCTGTCTCTCTCTAAACACACACACACACACACACACACACACAAAATCAAACAGCCTAAACATGCATGCTTATTTTCCACACAACTCACAACGTCTGGCTTCTCCATACCCAGGTGATTTGCATCGATGTGAAGGCTTCTGACAGGCCCTAATTTGTTTTGCACGTGTTTCCTCAAAAAACAGCACTCGGCTCTTTTGCCTGCTGCCCAGGAGGTGGACTGTGACTGGCAGGAAGCCTCGGTTGGCCTTTTTTTTTTTGCCCTACTGTAAACGCACAGGGTAGATGACGTCTCATTCTCACTCCGCAAAACAGCCACAAGCCACTCACCCACGTCCAGCCCACCTTTGTTTACTGAATCAACAGAGTTTTCATAAAGAGACAGCAAGAAGAGATAATGGCTCAAAGGTCGCTCATTTTTACAAATTAGTCATTGGATCCAGTGTGACCAACCCCCTGTTGACTTTAATAGTGGGCGCAGAGTTGAAGTTATGTTTAAAGAGAAACTATATGCGTAAAGACACACTACTCAGCAATGTAGGTGGATAATCACTGCGAGGTTGATACCTTGGAATTACATGTTGTGTGACATGGTAGTTCAAGTTCAAGTTCAAGACGCATAAGTTGCATAAGCCGTCTGCGTCTGTGTCGAATATGAACATGCTCCATCATTTCTGCAGATAAATAAAGGATTCGTCAGGGAATTATTGTTTAATGTTGAAACAAAGAAAATAAAAAAAGAATCCAATTCAAGTACAGTAGATTTCAATTTTTTTTTTTAAGATTTTATTAACTGTACCTAAATATTTAGGTTTAAACCTGGAATTTCATTCCCCACCCCCCTCATTTTTGCCTCATGTACGACACTTTCCATGAGCACTAGTGGTTTCAAAAGATACTACAATCTTGTCATAAGTTTCCATTGTATGTTGAAGAGCACTACTAAACTCACATACCGAGGCGGATCATACTTGACCACTCCTTCTCAACAGGCAGAATTATCGTGTGCGATCTTGGAAGCAAATAAAGCATGTGTAATTGACTGTTTATTATGGTTTATAGTTATGTGTAGCAGAACAGCGACACGACTAAATCTGAGGGTGCAGTGCTACACACAAGTGGAGACACTGTGGGAGGGGTGTGTGTGTGTGTGTGTGTGTGCGCGCATGCGTACGTGTGCGTGAGTGTGTGAGTGTAAGTGAGAGACAGCGAGAGAGAGAGAGAGAGAGAGAGGGAGAAGAGAGACTGGTGTAGGTTAAGTGGAAACTCAAAGCAACTCAAAAAAAGGAAAAGTGAATAAGAAAGAGAGAAACAAAGAGGTACTGGAAAGGGACTGGGGGTAGAAGAACAAAGAATAGAAAGCAATAAATATGCATACTGCAGACAGAATAAGAGCAAGGCAGAGAGGGAGAGAAAGAGAACCATTTATGTCTAAAGCCAGGGAGAGCAAAAGGAGGCAGAAAAAAGACAGAGACAGACAGACAGAGAAAGAGCCGAGACTCACCTTCGCCCATTGGGACGTCATGAGTGGCGCTGTGGGATCCCTCGGGCATGGCACTCTCTCCTCAGGAGCTACAGAGGAGAGAGGATGGAGAGTGTAAGAACAGGGAAACACCTGGGAGAGGCCATCACTTGCAGCCTTGCAGGAAGGCCTCTGGGATTTGTAAAACCAAATCAGAGACGCCTGAGCCCAGATTAGCTAATTAAACTAATCTTTAAATCACTAATGCTAACAGACTTTTTTACATTGAGCATTTTTCTATACCACAATAGAAAAAAAGTTTAATCAGTGACCCAACTTATATAATTCTTCTAGTTCTGGCTATGGTGTAAAAAGACGATTGGCTGTGATGACTATTCATTTTTCGGTCTAGGCCAATGTGCTGAGCTTTGTAACTTCTGCAAAAAAGTTTTATTTTTCCTCTTACTCCACAAAAACGCACATGAAACCTATATAGAGAAGAAAGAACATGCAGGTAGAGCTCAAACCAGTTTTCTGTATGTGCTGATAGTAACAGCATCAAAACAAGACACAGAACTGCCCGGTCAGCTAAACAGGTTTATGCTACCGTCCTCAGATCAGTGGTGGCATTTGTCTTACAAAAGAAGAACACTGTGACCTACCTGGTTAATACACAAGTTAATATGTGAACTCAGCCTTTGCAAAGGGCACTGATCAGTCCATTTAAAAATACCCTGAGCAAAAATACCTTTCCCCGTACACAGATTGATTAGAGCCCAGTGAAGAAGTTAATGAGCTATGCTGTTCAAGTAACCTTAGGTACAGCCGATTTATGTCTCTTCTAAGCAAAGCTTGGGAGTGGTGGTGAGTGGACTTGGCAGTTGGCACCAGAACCTTTGTGCTAATAGACCCGCGGTGTTCCAGTTGGAGGAACCAGATGAGGTCATGCTTATGTTTTATAATGCAGCACTTTGAACACCAGACGTGCTTTGGCTCAAACCAAAAGAAACAATCTGTGAGATTACAAGCACCCTGCTTGCTTTGTCTACACTTCATTTCCAGCCTAGCACATTGATTCAATCTGGGAGCGGGTCGAAAGCCTTCACCTCCTTCTGGAATTCAACAATGTCTAGGTCATGGTTAAAACGATCATCTATCTCACTAGGCTGTCCAGGAGTACTGTCATACCTACTTATGGCATATTATGCCACACCATCATCTGAAACGGATCAACTGCAGTAAACAATGACGACTTGAGACTGGGTCTTCGCATCTTGTCATGTTTAAACGAGGCAGACATCCATTTGCATGCGAGTCACCACCAAAGAGGAAGTGACTGTGCCTTGTGCTAATATGAGTGAGAAGTTATGCCTGGCTACGATCTGAGTGTGTCACTAAGATGCGGTTTGTTTCTAAGGTGTCAGTGGCGTCATCTAAATGAAAAGGCTGTCCAAGCAGTAGTGAGCCATCTTGTTTTTTCAGCTGCTCATCTCTTTGTGGAGTGCTAAAAACAATAGCACCAAGACTAAATTATTGACAATAAACGTGGGATGGAGGAGGCACCGCTCAGGAAACTTGACTTTCGACCCTAAAAGCCGCAAAATGTGCTTCGCATTTAGGGAAAGTGGGCCTTCACTTGGACATTGTCTAGCTGAACATGCAACACACGCTTTGCACAAAGTCTACGCCAAGTGGAAGGGATAAACCAAGTTGAGTTTGCATGAATAAACAGGGCTCAAACAGGAAAAGACCTTCCAGGACTGCGGGCAGAAAGAAAAATACATGAGTGCAAAATTAGTGCAAAATTTGTGTAAAAACGTTCGAGGCCCCTGCATTCAGCCCTTTCAGAGGGATTCCAAACCATCTTAAAGTGATCCGTGGTCAATCACTGGGAGGAAAAGAAGTGAAATTACATTAGGGGCACACATCCTTCTTCTTCTGCATGTTATTACAACTGTGCATGAAGTAGAAGTGTACATAGAGCGTGCGTGTGTGCGCTTGTGTGTGCGTGTGAGTGCGTGTGTATTTGTATGTGTGTAATCACCCGTGTGTGTGTGTGTGTCTGTCTGTCTGTGTCTGTGTGTGTGTGTATCCTGTTAAGCTGTGACTTCCTTTAGCACCTAAATCCCAACACAGGTGAACAACCATGCCAATTCACTGTAAATGCAATGCCATTTTAAAAAATTGCATTGACAAGAAAGTTTAAAATTGGCTTTAAACAACCTAGGAGAATCCAACTGTTTTAGCTGAAAATTGTATCCTTCAATGAGGAATACACACTGTATAGTGTTTGGGAGATGGATTTTGGGATAAGAGTATTTTGGAATTCTCTCTAATTTAATGGTCACTCCTCTGCTCTCATTGCCCTCGATAATCTGCAGTGTCTCATCCTATTTCCCACCCTGAGGTTTCCCTGGATGATCTGATTTTCCATGTGCTCCATCAAAATCCCTCCTTTCCCATTCCCGGGTTTTCCACCCTACCCCAGGATATATATTGGACAGAGATGCTCTGACTTCCCTCGGCAAACTTCCTCCTGCCACTCCCAGTGGTTATCGTCTCCTAACAACAGGTCAATGGCCACCACGGACCGACGCAATCGCCATCACCTCTGGCCTATCTGCGATTAATCCCTAGTCGTAAATCTGTTCGCCCAGGGATGCAAGCCAGGCGATGTGGCAGGCAGGGTGTGATGCTTCCTCAAAAACTACCTCCACAGCAAACTGCTGCACCACTGTCCAAGTCAATGGGCCTCAATGGTGACGGCAGATATCAGAAAATCTAAATTAGCACAACTAATATTTTTCCAGATGAGCTGGAAATAGTCACATTGTCCCATCACATTAGGGCTAAAACAATTACATTCATAGTTTAATAATATGTTGATTATGTGGACAATTACGAGTGGGTGTTTTAGTAGTAAAATGTAAGAAAATGGCCAGTGTTTACCAAATTCCAAGGTTAAGTAACTGAATATCATATAACCACAATCCAAATAAATTTCGTTTATCGTCATATATGAGCAAGTAAAATGAATTTAATGAATGAAATTTCTCCACCGTGTGGTGGGGATCAGAAGGAACTGACACAATAAGACACAAGCAGGATGTGCCTGACCACTGTGGCTAGGGGCGTGACGGAGTGGAGGTCACAAGCGGGACACTCAGAAGCTGAGCAAATTGGGATGAGAATTCTTTCCTCACGCAGTGCCGCAACAGTGAACAGTCCAAAACAAAAGTCACCCTCTTCCAATCCTGTTTATGATAGATGCGGTAGGAAGCGGGGGTTAGGCCGGGCCAAATAATCCCTCAACCCATGCTTCCAATCCAAAAATGAACGGCTCAGTTCACGCCAGGACAGGATGGAACAGACCGAGAGACCAGACTCCCTTTGTGGTTTGGAGAAAAAAAAAAAAAAAAAAAAATTTTGAGTTTTATCTGTTGTGGGATCAACTGGACGGTAAGCTACCCGTCTTCTTACAGTGCAATAGCTATGCACTTTTCTCTCTCTCTCTCTTACTTTTTCTATGTGCCCTTGTTCCCATCCTGTGACACAGTGGAGTCCATTGCACCAGATCCTAAAAGGGAGATGATGCTCACAGATCCCCCAAGTGTACAGTAGCATGCCAACAGCACAGCTCAGCAGTAACAGTGCTTAGCGGATGAGTCTGCACTTTCATAAAACAGCAAAGAAATATTGAACGCCCAGCACTGTCAGTTGAAACAGTTCAAATAATTTAAACTACTGAACTGACAAGCTACAGGCGACCATCAAACTGCAGCCTATGTAAACTAAGCGTGGTGGGCATATTGAAAAAAATAACTTTTTAACAGGTGTCCCTGCGTGATCATTGTGATCATCATCAGACGTAGGAAGCAGTGTCACTATCAGATTCTGTACATGTTTAGCAGAGACTAAACCTTGGACAAATGGGGGTGTCACAGTAGTAACCTGGGGCACCCAGTAGCCTGTGTTTGCAGACGACACGTCCTTTAAGCCCCCCCAGCAACCCACACACAAACAAAGACACACACACACAGACACACACACACGTTCATGAACCGAATTCAGGGCAGTTTTCACAGCTGCCCCAGGTTTTTGTTCTCTTGCCAACACCCGTTCCTTTCTGTCAAATCACATCAGCTGTGACGGATATTGCAAAGTAACCACATTTTGCAGAGGCTGCCCACAAGCCCAGTGAGCTCCAGAGTGTCTTATTGAGGTCTTTCATCATGGTTATTTGGTCATGAGAGCAAGGTTAGTCCACCTCCCCCCCCACCTCCCTCTTCCACCATTCTCTCCAGACTCAAGCAAGGATATCCAAATAGTGCTGCCCAACCTTCCTTATGAAATCAACAGGTGTCTTCCGACAACCGTACCACATATTACACCCACTAACAGGATCCCAGTGATCCCAGCTATCCATCCAACAAGATCACTCCAATTCCTCATAACAGTCTGGGATGTCCAGCTCTTCTCTTTTGGATTCAGAGACTAGTGTCGTAGCAAAACCAATCCGGGATAAAATCTCATTTCTGTTCATGACAACCTGTACATTTTATCCAATTCAAACTCATTCCTGCAGTCAACCAAAAGTTGCTTTTCCTCCACAAACTCTGAAACAGGAAAGTTGAGTTTGAGGTTGTTATAGAAAGCGTTAGAAAAGTCTAAAAACAATCTGATAAGTCTGAACTGCACTCTGACTGTACTTACCATGCTAAATGTTGGAACCACAACTCATAAGATGGAAAAAAAGTGTTGAAAATAAACTGAAAACATAAAAACACAAAAGTGCGAAAAGAGGAATACGATAGTCCTCGGAAGACGAGTTGAGCACTAATGGACATTTGTGGTTTGAGAGCTCGAAGATGTGTAAGGCAGTGGGAAGGAGGAGGGTTAATCTCCACAGCTGGCTCGCTGAACAAACAGGGCCCTCACAGGCCTGCCTCTCCAGCCTCCCTCCACCCACCTTCTGCCCGCTGGGTCACATGACAAAGCAGACGCACAAGGGTCCTCTTTCTCAGGGGGGCACACAGCACATCAGTAATTGATGGTTCTGCCTCTCAAATATATTCCTACACACACACACACACACACACACACAATAAACAAAGGTAGTCTGGGCCCTCAGTCTTAGGGACACTCTGTAGCTGAACTGGGAAAGAATCAGTTGTTCCTATTTCTGGATCTTTTGGAAAGGGTGAGAGCTCTTCAGTGGGTGTTATCTCCCAAAAGCTGGTTTCCCATGCCAACTTTGAAGTTTTGCTCTGCTTAGCATTCATTCAGACACAAACAAATGAACACTGGCTATGGAGCAACAATAACTGATGATCTGTGTGGGAAAAGGAAAGATTCCAAAAGGGATGATGAAATGTTTCCATTAGTCATAGCCACTACAGTGATTCCAACAATTCCTGTAGACACACCAGGCAATATTTTATTCAGTTTTTAGGTTAATTTACCAGCTTTAGAGTAACTTTGCGGGGGCTCATTGCGGGGTGATCATCTGCTCATGCAGCAGCCTTAAAACCTTAAAAATGCAAGCCGGTGAAAAAGAAACTGAATGGAACCTTGTCAGTCAAGATAACCCTTTAGAAATGATTCACGCTGATTTGTATTCTTTGGTTTTCTTTGGTTTACAAACCCACATGGATTGGTGATAATGTACAGTTCCATGTTATAAAATCTTTACCAGTAGGGACCTCCAAAAGGTAAAATAAATAAATAAATAAATAAATAAATAAATAAATTCAATCCATGTTCTAAGCTCTGTTGGACACAGTTAATCTATTACTCTGATTGTGCTGACAGAAAAGCTATACAGCATCTTTTGAAAAACATCTAAGCGGGAACCGTTGAGATGCAAAAAGATAGGGTCTTTAACAAAACATCTAAAATGTGGTAGTTATTCAGACAATTTACTGAGGACCCAAAAGTCTAAGAAGTTATCTCACAATCAGAAGTGCAGGAAGCCTCTCTGACAGGACTGAGTCCCTTTTCTTCACTGGTAAATCCCTGAGGTGTTGGCAGTGGGCTAAAAATATGATTCTCTGGAGGCCGCCCAACGTGTTTGGTCTACGACCCTTCCAGTCTGACAGGAAATGCAAAGGAGGCCAAACCCCTTAAACTGCCAAGTCAACGAGGCCCCATGGGATTTTGGGTACGACACACACCAGACCGCAGCATTTAGCAAAAAAAAAAAGAAGAGAGTAAAAGAAAAGCCTTGCCTAATTACAGCCCATTTATGGACAAAGTGTTGTTCTATTTAAAAACACGATAGACAGCAAACACAATGATACAGAAGCAATGTGGTATGGATGCTTATCGTGACTTTTACTGGGCTCAGTCCTAGCCACCTGTGGCCTTGTTAGACCGCAAACTCCACAAGGGTTCCTTAGCTGGGAGTAGATGGCTTTTTGGAGGGTCATTAACTAAAACCACAAAGTGGAGGCCTTCATCTACTCTGCAATGAGGGTTGTGAAAAAAACTGTGAGTCAATCGTGACAATAACGGAATTAACAACATCCACAGTGCACAAATGTTCCGGAATGTTGCTCAGCCATCAGCGAAACTTGAAGACAGATGAATGAATGTTTATTTGTGAAACTCACCCCCCCCCCTTTTTTTTATCATTTCTTCCGCCTACAAGAAGAAGGGTGACATAACCACAAGATTCTTTCAATCCCTTTGCATTGTTATTGCCTCCACAGTCCAAAAATAGACATGTTTATTGGGTGATATAAGAGATAAAAAATGAAAACAATGTAGAGACAAAAGAACAGAACTTGCTTCCATTCCTCACGTCTACGTCAGAGCTCCACTGAGTTTGCAGCCAATGAAAACCCTGAACACAAGCATATCATGGTATCTGTTCTGCAGTGTTTTGCTGGGCCACATTTCCAGACAGAAATTAAATGCAGCCTCTGATCTAAATTGTATTTGGGATCGGGATTCTCCAACATCGGGTAAATTTAGCGCAGTCTTAATTCCTGCCCTTCCTGTAGATGCACTAGCGAAATGTCTCCTGATTACTGATAATCACATGGTTCATTATGAACTCTTTACACAGGCCCTTATGGCCCCTCATCAGTTAAACACATGTGATGGTCAACAACAGTGTGCTTTCAGGGGCAACAGAACTGATTAGATTCTTCCACAGGCAGGCAAGCAAAACTACCACTCCACTCCACTCCAACCCCTAAACACACACACATACACACACACACACACACAACCACCCACACACAATAGCTGTCATTCAGTTGTCAGTAAATGTGATCTGTGAGGGTAAGATCAAGTGAAAAAATGTTCGAAACATCAGGTCTGTGTTCATCCACATCCACTCACACACTGCCTATTCTGTTGGCACTTAGCAAGGTTTCCGTATAGAAAGTGAGGCTATTCTTATCGCTTGACCATCTAAGTTCATGCTAATCAAGACTGTACCCGCACAGTCTAGGAGGGGAAGTCAGAGGGGGTGGGGGCTTGAGGAAGTCTAACCATGGCAGGAACTTGACCCAGATTTTCCCACTTACAAAAAAAAAAAACAGCATTACATCAAGATTTAAAACTGCAGTTTTGGAGGAATTATTTGCAGTTCATTTCCAAGATGTTCATATGTCAGAAACCCTCAGCAGAAATGCAATATTGTACCTGTTTTGTCCCTATGTGTTTTCTGTCTTATTACAGATGTGTGGGTTGCAGATAATTGGTTCACCAAGGTGATTAGGGCTCTGTACATTTGAACGGTGTCCTGCATCATAACGTGGGGACAACGCACTTTAAGACTGATGCACGTTGAGACTTTGAGGAGGTCACAAAGTCGGAAGTCTGCTTGTTTTTTTTTTTTATTCGTTTTTGTTCAAATACAACACAAGTATTACTAGATTCCGTTATTGCATCTTATTTACCTGTTTGTTATGGCCTAAACCCCTTGACAAAGTCGTAACATAGACATGCACAGGAAAATATAACAATGATATACCACAGCATACCAGAAGCAAACAGCAGTATGCCTCATACTGTAACTGTACTACAATAAGGTATTTTTGAAAGATAAATGTTTGCAAATATACAAGATGCTTGAAATCCTTGCCACATGAGGATGCCAAAAAGCCTTTTTGTGTGAACTATTTGCTGTGAAGTTTTTTGCAACACAAGCCATGATAAAACAATTCCTAAACACATATGTACATCTCTTAAAGCGAGAAGGACTCCATCTTTAGGGCTAGGTATTTTACAGTTCTTATAGCAACTGGTTATAGCATTTTATCATGACACTTAAAGGTCTCATTCCATCGTATTTTCATTAATTTTGTGGTGGTCTCTTGTCTAAAATAATGTCATGAGTTGGTTTCGACAAAAAATATGCTGTGGTTGTCTTGTTTCAAGCTATTTTAGTTAGGTGAAAAGGAGAGCAGGGATAGCTTGAGAGGATTCTTATGAATATTAATGATATGCAAATGTATCGCCTCTGATTGGCTAACAATACTGTGACGCTGCCTCTAGTGGGTCTGTCTGCAGGCAGCCTAACGTTTCTTGAGGGCGGGTTAACTGCATAGCTAATGTTCAAATTGATGTACATTTGTACAGCTTTTCCAATTCGTTCGTTTTTCCCGACAGTTTTCTATCACAGGCGAATACAGACTACAGGGGTAGGAGAGCATTTTGATGTTGAGCATAGAAGTACAACTTGGGCTGACCTATGGTAATGTTAAAACATCAAGTCTTATACGGTTTATTTTGGAAGGAGACCTTTAACTGTGTAATTTCAGCTGGGCCCCTAACCGGCACAGAGTGAATCTTCAGAGGCCTCTGAATGTTTGGCATGTAGAAGACACTGCCCGTGAGACCCACAGATTGTGGTGTTAGAAGGACCTCCAAAGTCTTCCCTTTTTCTCCTCCTTCGCCCGCTCTTTGTCACGCTTTTGTCTTTGTCAAACAAACAGACCATAGTATTCATGTGTGTGGTGAGAACATGTTGCTTTTTCCATATATCAAGGGAGATTTCATAGCAAGATAAAGAAACACTGTACTACAGTGACATTAAAAAAACATACTACAGCAGTTCACCTTATGGCAATCTATACTGTACATACTTATAGAGAAGAAATTCAGGTAATTAAAGGAATTATCCGGAGTAATACACTTTAGATCAATTTACGGATGATTGGAAGTAAATACGTTGAGTTGACATCAAAATCATGTAGTTTGGATGTGTTTTGAGAAAGTTATATTTTACCGTTTTCAGCCAAAACTCGTTAGCCTGGAAGTGACCAGGGCATATAATTTCCGCCGCTACAAAACACTATTTTTCTACCTCTTCTACAGTTCCAAACAACATTACACTTACGTGGTAGTGAGAAGAGGGTCCCTAAAGCCAAACCGAAGTGTCCCGAGGTCTTCATGTGGTCGGATAGAGAGTCCAGAATGAATTTTAACGAGCCAGTTGACATGATTTTGATGTCAACTCAACGTATGTACTCCCAATCATCCGTAAAGTGTATTTCACTCCCGATAATTCCTTTAACAATGAATAAGGTAAATAAAACTCTAAAAACAGTTGAGCTCTAAAACAGTTGAGCTTGCAACTTTAACCTGGATAACAAGTGATTTGTTCAGAGTAAACCTGCTAGAATTATGCTTATACCAGCACTTTTTAAACATATCTTAAAATAACTCCAGGACTCCAGGTCAACACTCCCACTGACACCAAATTTAGCCAAGTTGTTTCGGTAGATGATGCGTCATCAATGAAGAATTTCCCAGTTTGCTGGCAAATAAACATCATAGTGCATCTGTTTCTACTCAACAAAGGACGAAACACTGTAGGGCCTATCAATTGGTTGTGAGCAACCCTAGTAAACGAACACCCAACTGGGAGACTACAGGGTGCGCTGGGTTCACAATGATGTTTTTAGAGTCGATACAGCAATATTCAAAACTGACACAAACCGTAAAACTGTAGGATGATACAACGATATGGACTATACCCTATAATGTAAAAGAATAACTTAACCTATTTCCATTGGGTTTTTACTGAAGTTTCCATTGGGTTTTTACTGAAGTTTTGCAGTAGTACTGTTTCAGTAGTGGTACAATATCACACCGAACTCATAATGCGTCATTGTGACAACCATAACTATGTGAACGATCCTTTTCTGGGACACAGATGTAAAACATCCTAACCTACAGTATAGGTATATATATACAGCAGCAGACGGTCACAAACTTCAAAGAGCGGGAAGTTCAGAGAAACTCCAGGGTAATATGATAGGGCTTCATAATCTGTCCATGGATACTTGCATGAACAATAAAAATCATGCTGTTACGATGAATCACATAAATCTGTGGTCCCAGTCTTTTTTTTCCACACAGGCTTGTTAAGGATTTGTATGCACAGTGATCTATAGGCTATCTGTTTTTACTGGCCAAGTCAGTCATTCTTCATGGAATGTATAGTACATGTTGAGTTTTGTGCTGATAACATGTTCACTGAACTGTAAAATATCTACAATAGGCATCAAGCAGGTTTTTTTGAAAGGTGAGGTGATTTTGAAAGGGTCTTCTACTCATAGACAGCAAACAACATAGACAACAAAATAAATTCTAAAACAAACACACAAGTGACTGCATTCATAGAATGATTTGTGAGTTTGAACTGTGAAAGGGAACCAGCAAGAAACAGACAGGAAGATTAAACCAAGCTGTTCGGGTTCAGTCTCTCACTAAGCAACAGGTTTACAGCTATCTGACCGAGATTAGGAAGCTCGTTGTGAGGGAACCAGCGTGCGGCTCAGGGCACGGGCCAACCTCAGAGTAGCCAGAAGGGAACTGGGTGTGTCTGAAAGTCATACCCCCGCACACACATACTTAGCACCATTCTCTCAGGGGGCCCATTGTTCAGATACAACCCAAACCGCCCAGTCCCACACACAAACACACACGCACACATACACAATCAGACACACTTCCCTCCGGTTTACTTCATAAATATTCCACACCTACAGATATTGGTGTGATAAAAAAAGCTGACAGCTGCAGCAAAGTGTGCAAACACATCAGGTGAGTATAGGCATGTGTTTTTCAGGAACATGGTGCACTCTTAAAGGAATACTCCACCCAAAAATGAAATTAAGCCAGTCTCGGTCAAAGGGTGTCAACTAACATGTCCTTCAAAAAAGTGACCGATACATCAATTTTTTTTTCTAAATATATCTTAGGAGCCGTGTTTTCAAAACGAGTACTAATCAAAATCGAACGAGGCTATTACCTGGAAAGATATTTACTTGGAACTATATTCGGCCTCATCACAGGCGAAGCACCACTAAGCGCAAAGATCTCACGTAGCACTTGAAAACTCCCAACTCCCACGGCATCAAGCCATTGCCTCCTCCATGTCACATCTGGCGGAATTCTATGAAACATTGTGTTGGTATACCTCCTTTACTTGTGCAATCTTTGGCTACACATGTAATGACCGTGTTTACGCTGATAACGATAAAAACAAATAACCCAAACGATTGAAAACTCCAACAACTTCTAGATTGGACTGGAACTTCACGGCATGGGATGCTGCAGCGTGAGAACTTTGCGCCGACCTAGCGGTGCTTCGCCTGTGATGAGGTAGAACATAGTTCCAAGTAAATATCTGCCCAGGTAATAGCATCGTTCGATTTTGCATTAAGATTTGTACTCGTTTTGAACACACGGCTCCCAAGATATATTTATTAAAAATGAGATGTATCGGTCACTTTTTTGGAGGACATGCTAGTTGACACCCTTCATTTACAGCAACTGTGCTAAGCTAAAGCTAAAAACGCTGCTCCCAAAGCAGGACAATGCCCGGACGGATTTTAACCAGGTTTTTTTTCAATGTTCTAACTCGTGGGGTGACCGAGACTGGCTTAATTTCATTTTTGGGAGGAGTATTCCTTTAAGTGAGCCAATCAATGTTGTCAGCATCCACATAACCTATTCAACATTTAGCATCCAGCTTTCATTGAGTTTCCCAGTTTAAAATAAACTAGCATTGTAAAGACTGTCTTGTTTACAAGGTAGTGGCAACTAGTCATCTGGATCATTTGCTTCTGACACTGATTCAACTGACATCACGGGAAGCCGTTCAGAGATATCCCTCATCATCACTCACTCTCCTCTGCGTCATCAATTGAAGTCTGCATAGTGCCTCGGGGCGCTGGGCCCTATGAAATTATTTTCATTACAGCGATTTCTTGGGGAATGGGCTTATCATGTGCTCAGCTGGGAGGCTGCATACTATACAAACATCAGAAGACCGAAGATTTTGGTTGTATAGCGCTTTTTTTTTTTTTTTTTAAAGAAAGACGTTAAAGAATTGTAAATAGTCTTAAATCCGTGCGTGACTTTTCATCAGCATAGAGACAGGTTAAACCTGACGCAGGATAGATATCTGGGAAACACGCCATGAGCTTAAGCTTGCCTGCCGGGTGGGTACAGCAACAGTGAGAAAACTACAAGTGCTAGGACAAAAAGTAGTCTATGAACTTGACAAGCCATGTTTTACGAGTTATAACGTTAGGCAACTTGTACTTGGCAAAAGCTGACAAAAGCTCCTGTTAGTAGGTTAGTAGTTACTTCTGTTAGCCTACTTCTCAGACGCCAAGAGACTGATGTTCACAACTGGAAACATGAGTTCTTCGAATGCACGCATAGATCCCATGCTTTCATCTAGACTACAAGTAACGAGCTCAACAGCTACAAACAGGTCAGTGCCGTTAAAATGTGGGAGACCTAATCCTACATCCAGAATCCAGTCTCAAACGCTTTAAAGTTTTCAGCGAGCATTCTTTCAGTGGCATAAATTCTTAAAGAGCGATGTATGGTAGATAGGAGTATTTTAAAGAAAACACTGTAACACGTTAAACAAAATACAAGTCGTAATGAATTAACTTTTAGAGAGACATAACAAAGCGGACAGACGTTAACGTTAGTCAAGTTAACGTTAGATACTTTGTTACTCACCAAACAATGGTTCGAAGTCGATGACAGCCACCGATGAAACTCTAAAAAGTAACTGTTGCATTTATATTGCCAACTCGATAATTCCCCCTTAGACCCGCCAAGGATCACAAAGTCACAAGTAGAATCCTATCAGCGATTGCTCATTTACATGGGCCAAATGACAGTCATACCCATCTAAGCACTCTCTCAAAAATGCACGGCTTTTTTTCAAATATTCCCACTGCGCATGCTCACATCAACTGCCTGGAGCGTCCGGTTTCGTTCCCCTCAAGTAAAAAAAATCTGACTACCCAGTGTCATGCGCAATACTTGCTATAGCCCTCTGCGAATAAATAATATCACTCTTCACATTGCTTAGCAAATGATGGAATCCTAATTAAATTAATCTCTCTCTCTCTCTCTCTCTCTATCTCTCTCTCTCTCGTTTGAGTATAGTAGCCTACTATACTTAGACCCCCCCCCCCCCTCCACACCCTATGCTCAGTGCAGAGGAGGTCATATCATGTGGTCACTGGTTTATTGCAGAATTTCACTTCCAGAGCAGACCTGAAAAGTAAAAGTTCCTTTTATGAATACAGAATAGGGTCATGGCAGTGGTTTAGAATATAATGCAAAGTTTGGATAGACTGATCAGAGCCGCTATATACTCCATCCTGTTAGTTCAAACTGCTGGTGGTCCATTCTTAAACAATACGGTGGAGATCACAATGAAGATACACTTTTAGTTAGTTCAGTCTAGAAACATCAGTGAAGATCATTGAGAAATGTTTCTTTTTACCACTGTGCTAAAAATTAGAGAATCAGTTCTGAGCATGAATAAACTGGGTTGCTTTCGCTGTTTTGTGTCTTATTTACGTGAGTGATAAACAATGCGCAGATCTATAAATCATAGGGCTGCAAGTGGAACGTTTTTGTCCTGACATCCCTTGCCTTGGTCCAGGTCATAGCTGTGACAGGCATGCATCAAAAATTATATTTGATTATCTGAACTTGCCCACATTTAGTTGTGGGTTTTTTTTTTTGTGTGTGTGTGTGTGTGTATGTGTGTGTGAGTGTGTTGTGTGTTGCAACAGTGACACAGAGCCTAAAGAAAGTGCTCTGTGGCTTTGTGAATGATTTTGAAGTTCTAATTTATAAACAAATTTCCTTGTACAATTTGGGTCATAAAGAAGAATTTTTATTTCACATGTGCATTTATCAAATCCCAGACAGGAACACACAGTATTGCAAAAACAATTAGTGTGTTTACTTGCATGGTCCCATATTCAGCATCATAACAAGAGATACTTGTTGTACATTGTGTTCACTGTTTATGCTGTACAGCTGAAATTGTACTGGAATTATACATTGCACTGGTCATAATTGTGTCTACGTCACCCAAAGTATTTTTGGATGATGGATGTAAACCAGAACTCCAGAACTCATCTCCATCAATCCTGCAGCTCTCTCTAGAGTATGGAATGAGTCATTACAGTCTGACCTCCATTTCAAACCACGAAACAGGCTCACACCAGTGCACCAGTGAGGACTCAAGGAGTCGAAGTTTGTCATCAGCAGTACCATGAACCTCTCAGAGGCCATGCATGTTCATATTAAAAACAGATCCAGTACTCCAAACACATGATAGAATACATGATAGAGTTGTTGTTAGTTATAAGTTCAATACTACAAGATCCTTTTCATATATTAAATGTGTAGTTGTACCCATGTGTAATAAAGATCATGCTGTTGAACTCAGCCCTCAAACCTACTGTATACTGCAACCTCAGAAGGTGATTGGGAGTCGACAAGCCCATGCTTCTGATTAACTGACTAGAGGTTCTTGTCATGTCGATGCTTTAGAGGCACAGCTCAGCTAACTGGTAACCGCTATCAGAAATGCTTTTATGCACTCGTGGGAAATTACACTACAGTATGAAAAGGTCTGACACAGACTATGCACTCACATATACCCAGATGACATCCTTTCAATATACAATTGGACCCAGCTCTGACTGTATGACTGTGCAAACAACTTGATATAGTAGGGTCTGATGTGCTTAAAATGTGACAAATGATGAGACATATTACTATTTTTAGAACTACATGTTGTCTTAGCTTGACTCTCTTTTTCAGATGAATATTTGTAAAGTAAATATTGTTAATCTACATAGTTCATTATATACGTTAGGGGCATTTCAGAGTGCTTTACATAAACAAAAAAAGAATAACAATAGTCAATAAGAGTATAATGAGCAACAGTTTAAAATTGTTTAAAAAGCTGACAATAGCTAAAGGGGAAAAAACATTAGATTAACAGGAAGTGAATTTGACAGTTAGCAGAAAGCATCTGAGAACAGTTTCTCCAGAAACAGTGGGGGTTTTTTTGCAAGTTGGTTACAAAGCTGAATATCATAGCATTAAAAGCTGTTTCACCAATGTCCAATTTTGAGCTTTTCAGATGAAATGGCGCCCTCTTGTGGTAGCCTACTGTGAACAGGGAGCCCCTTCATGGCTGCAAGAAGGTATTTATATATTTAAAAACAAACTTTTCCAGTTGTCTGTTTAAGTTGGTAAATATAAAGGGTTGTGGGTATTTGAGGTTATGGGTTTTTTTTTACATTTTACCAAAATCTTTTTTTTGTTTCAGAAGTCTCAGAAGTGTCATAGTCATTTAAAGTAAATACTGTATAGCCGATAAAGGTAATTTCTAACAATGCGGTTGTCTGTAAACAGGACTTAGAGTTTGTTTTAGAGCAATCTCGGCCTAGGCTGTACTGCTCATCATAAATGGCTAATCATTTAAATGGTGCAATGCCTCTCTCTAATGATAGCCCTTCTGGAACCCACTGGTACACAAACTGGGAGTCATCAGAACTTGGCTTGGAAAAAACACCAAAAACAACAGATAAAGCGCTCATGGTGGTGCCCTACGTATATGGATCTTCAACAAACACAGTATCCCAGCCTACTTTAAACCTGGCAACATCCTCAGACAGAGACTTCTCTCCATAAAACTTTGAGACACAACCTCAACAGTGTGGTTTATGCAGTACAATGCAGGAGAGGTGTGCCCACACTAATACAGTAGGAAAACAACTTCATTGTGATAGCATTCAGCAGTACATCTATATCTAAAGGAGAGGAGAAACATGCTAAGATGACACTGTAAAACACCTTTTGGACAAGGAAGGCAGGTGGTATGCAGAGAGAGAAATTAAGGAGGCCATTTATGTCCAACTGGCACAGTTAGCTAGTTAGCACTGGAGCACAAGTGCTAGCAATACATAATTTCAGTAAAGCTAACTGACACTGTTAGCAAAGTTATTGATTACCTAGTTATTGGTTATCTCTGATTACACAGAAATAATGGATGCTGGTCAAATAAACATTGCCCCCATAAACCTCACCTTCCAACAGCCTTGAATGCATTAGTAATTCCTTCAAAATGAGCAATTCTACTTGTAGAATGCAATGCAATGCCATTAGATAACCTTGTTCTACACCAAGCTAAAAGCTAAACTGTTCCCTGTTGTTTCCCAGAAGTAATCAATGCATGACTTCCATGAGTGCATGTCTTTTTTATGTCTTTGTTCTGTCATTATATGGCTCTTATCTATCCAACCAGCAACCATGAAAGTACAAACACTTGGGCGTCTGCCACAGTGTGTGTCAATGAGATGAGATTGCACATTACGTGATTCCCCTTGTTATCAGTATAGGTGAAGTCAGCTTAATTTGGACAAATATAGACTAATATAGATTGTTCTTAAGACCTAGATTTTATGGAATATTTACCATTCCTTTTATTCAACAATTTAGGAGCTGATGTGTTATTCTCCAAGAAGTGCAAACTTTTGTCTTTTGCGGTAGTGGTCTTTTGCATGGCTGTATTGCCAAGCTATGTTTGAGTTTAAATGGCAACCTCCTGTCTGATCCAGGGTCCGTTCATTAAGAGTTCAAAGTTTAGCAGGGGTGCATCAGTTCATCAGCGCATTGTTTGTTGCATAGTCTATTGCCTGTGTCGGTGGTTTGTAATAGTGAACACTGAGACACCAACTTTTCTCATGCAAAATAATGTAAAAGTATATGTATAGAGTATGTATAGCTCCTGCAAATAATTATGGAAACTATGGTATTGTGGAAACTGTTAAAACAGAAACCCTGCTATGAATCAACCTCTTTTGAAAGTGTCAGTTTTATAGATTGCCATCTTCTGCTGTGCAAATTATTTGATCACTGGACATAAGTGTAGGCTATCAATTCTCATGCGATGCAAGAACAGTACTATCAGTTGAACTCTGACCTAGTACACACACAAGTGGCAACACACACACACATACACAAATACGTACGTATGCATACACTGGAACGTGTACGTAAACAGGCACGCACGCACAATCATATAAATTGCTGAAACCTACTTACTATTGCTCTTACTATCTCCAAACCAGAACCAGGGACCTTCTCTCTCTCTCCCTCTCTCTCTCTCTCTCTCTCTCTCTCTAACACACACACACACACACACACACACTCTCTTTCTCTCACTCACTCTTTGACTAAGACACACACACAGACACAAAAATGCCTGCAGATTACAATGGTCGCTGGGAGATGACCAAGAATGAGAACTTTGAGGCTATAATGAAAGCCTTGGGTGAGTGCAATTTCTTTATTACAGGCTATTCAGTTGCATTCAGGAAAAAATAGCAATTGCAAAAAATAGCAAAGGACATCATAAAAGCACGAAAATGCTTATAAAAAGGTCTGCATACTGTAGATTCACATTCTTTCTCTATCAGAGTCTGCACGGCAGTATTCAAATGCCATTGCACTATGGGATTTATGGAAAATTTAATGAAGATATTGACTTCAGAGTTCAAGTTCTGTGTGTGTGTGTGTGTGTGTGTGTGTGTGTGTGTGTATTCACACAGAGAGTCAGAAAGACGGAGAGAGAGAGGATAAATTCTGTGTATGTGTGTGTATGTTTATGGATTCACACTGAGAGTTAGAAAGACATACAGAAAGAGAGAGAGAGAAGGGGGGATACATCCTATGTGTGTGTGTATTCACACAGTTAGAAAGACAGACAGAGAGAGAGAGAGTTTAAATTGTGTGTGTGTGTGTGTGTGTGTGTCTGAATTCACTCAGAGACACAAAAAAGAGTGAGAGAGACAAGATGAATTCTAAACGTGTTTGTGTGTGTGTAGTATGGAAGTGTTAATCACTGTAAGAGTGAAAAATGTGGGCTTTCGAGGTCCTTGTGTGTTGAGAAATAAAATCATGCCAGTTCAAAGTTGAAAGGTCAGAGTCTCGTCAGACCTTGTGAGATCTAAGAACCTTATCAATGAGAGAGAGAGAGAGAGTGTGTGTGTGTGTGTGTGAGAGAGAGAGAGAACTTTACACCAAGGATTTCAAGGAAGTTTATTGTGTTACACCACCCCATATCATTATACCACTGCACCCCAGACCATCCATTGCTACTCTCACTCTTTCTTGGCTTTCTTCAGCAGTGCAGTTTATTAACTAGTTATTCATTTATTATCCAAAGCAATTTACTTTTGTTATTCATTATTTCAGGGCCCAGCCTCTTTCGAAACAACTTGGTTTAAGTGTCTTGCTGATAATGGCTGGGAATCAAACCCACATCTCGCACTAGTCCCTTAGCTACTATCACCACCCGTTATTTAGCATCTGCTAAGTTAGGCTGCACAAGTTGGCACTTTAGCACTTTTCTAAGCTACAAAATACTATTATTTAAGTATTTTAGTTTAATCCAGGGCAGGTTATGTCATGGAAAGTTTCATTTCCCCCCATATGTATCTAGTGTAAAATTAAAATGATACTTTGTGAGGTGCAACACATGATGCAAGAGACTGTGGCATGGATGGATGGGGACTTTCTCAGCCATTATGCCATTACATGAATGTGTGCATGTGTGCAGGTGAGAAAGCACCTATCTGGTTGTGAGAAAATGCGCTATTTGGTTGATACTGTATTCTGAAATACTGTATGCTTGATGTTCTGGTGAGCTATTGTGTAAGAATTTGTCTGAGAAATGTTTGACTGACAGTAAGCGAGAAAGAGAGAGAGAGAGAGAGATCGTTTTCTTTTTTCTTTTTGAATGAATACATTTTGTTTTTGCTGTTGTGCTGTTTTGTAGACATCGACTTTGCAACACGTAAGATAGCAGTACATCTCACCCAGACAAAAGTGATTGTTCAGAATGGAGATCGCTTTGAGACCAAGACACTTAGTACCTTCCGCAACTATGAAGTCAACTTCACCGTGGGCGAGGAATTTGAAGAATACACCAAAGGCCTGGACAACAGAACAGTCAAGGTAGACCATTACATGCTTAATCCTGAGCCCTGAACTGTTAACACTGGCGTGAAAATATCCAAAAGACACAGTCATGATTTCCAATATTATCTGCTTAATAGTTAAGGGCTCCGAATAAGGGTTTAAGTTAGACATGATTTATATTGTGGCTATGTTGTAGCAAATGTTTTTAGCACGTTTTCGCAAGTGCTGTTGCAGTCAAAGACAATTTTCCTCTGATTGTGTAAGTTATGTCATCAGCACCTACAGTATCTATGCCTAATCAGAGTCTCAAGTACAGAAATAGATTAGATTAAATAAGATTAGATTAGGTTACGAATTATGAAAATTGAGGAAAATAATTAATGACTGTGTAAACAATATATATAACTCCTAAATATGGTAGGCCTATGTCTCGTAATCTAATTTAATTATACATTTAGCATTGTGGATTAAACATAGGAGGTTAAACCATTAAAGAGAAACTGAATTAAACTGAAAATCAAGGAATAGGCTAGGTTTCTTATTTAACTTTTTTTCTGTGCTTATGGTTTTGGGAATTTGTGGGGTCGACAGAAACACTGATTTTCAGAATCAGTTTTATTGACTGTACTTACCGTAAATACCAATGAATTTGACTTTGGTAGATGTTCATTCAGACAGTCAATAGACATGTTATAGTGTACATTCAACAGTCATACAGAAAACATAGACTCATACTGTACAGTAGTGACAATATTATAGCCTACCTATTCACATAATACATAAATAGGTCATGATATACAAGACTAGTACACATGGAGTGGTAATACAGTGCTATCTAACAGTGCAATAGTAGTAGTAATAGTGTAGTATGCAAGACGCCTTTGGGATCAAAATGTGTATGTGGTGTGTAAAGAAATGTGCAGTAAAGAGATGGCAGTTCTCAAAAACCCATATTCAAGAACTGATATGATTAAGTTGACGATTGAGTATGTATGTGTGTGTGTGCAGACACTAGTGACGTGGGATGGCGACAAGCTTGTGTGTGTGCAGAAGGGGGAGAAGGCCAATCGGGGCTGGAAGCATTGGATTGAGGGAGACGAACTGCATCTGGTAGGTCAATACACCTGTCAATAAATCAGGGCAGGCTTGAGTCCTGTGGCAACCATTCATTACTACAGAAGAACACAAACCAGATGTAACTATCCACACAGATATAAATATACAAACAAGACTTCTTGTGGCACCACACAGTCAGACGCACAAGACCTCACAAACACACACACTACACAGAAATAAACCCCCACTAGAAATACACAAACCTGAGCATGTACACTACACCCACATCAGAAAATTGGTTGGAGAAATATGCATGGAACCACATAAACTCAGTGAAGGAATGTCTGAATTTCGACCACATCAACAAAATGGCCTCCCAGATGGTGTTTTCAATCAATCACGCTTACATGTGTGCATCTGTCTGTGTCTCTGTATGCTACAGGAAATCACAGTTGAGGACAAAGTGTGTCACCAAGTGTTCAAGAAGAAAGAGTGATGCTTTGATTGGCCCCATTCAGTTTGGCTTTTAACACTGTAATAAAACCTGTTGCACATTTAATTATAGTGAATTTGTACCCATGCCCTGTTCCTTCTTCATAGTTCAAATGATTATTTACATAACTGTGTGTGGGTGAGTGAGTGAGTGTTGTGTGCAGAAATGTGAACAGATGTGTTTTGAAAATCAGGGGGATGACAGAAGTGAATTACAGACACTTTTACAGACTGGCATTAGTTTCTTGTGAAACACAAGACTATTTCTCAATCTTGCTCTTTTTTATTGGATAATATAAAGCTATTTGAGGCCATTAGACGCCGGACGTCAGAACGGAGACATCAACATCCAAGTTATATAAATATAAAAGAGGATGTCAGTAATCATCCTGCAAACCTCTACTGCCCCCTTCAGGACATCACAATACCTGCAAATGAAGATAGCAACTCTCAAAAAAGTATTTCAGAAAATACTGGAGAAAAAGTGTGTATGTCACAATTATTTTATGTGAATTCATAAGTGATACTATTTACAGGGAATCGTTTATTTGATACCAGTGTACTTCAGTGATTTGAAGACAAGACTAAAAGGATGCAAAAAATTGAAAAATTGACTGTCATGTTTAGGAAATGTTCTCTAACACTACAAACAGCAAATAATATACATATTTGACATAAAAACAGAACACATGTTAAAAATATACAAGAACCTTTAAGAACTAATCCATTTAAAAAAAAAAAAAACATTGTAAAAGACACTGTAAAAGATAGAGGAAACAATTACGACATTTCCCTGGAGGTCAGTGCACACAATCTCCCCTCTGCACATTCTGCTGCACTTCAAACCTTTGTATACAGCAGCATACTGGAACAGAGGGACAGAAAGAGAGAGAGAGAGCGAGCTGGACAGCTAAATGCCTGAGGATGATTAACCTTTGGCAACAAAAAAACATTTCATTTCTATGCACAGGTAACCATTACAAGAATGAGGAAGTAGCCACCTGACTACTGAGTTTACAGCTATTACAAGAGAGGCTACAATAGGACTCCCTTACCCACATGTATATACAAACACACACACACTCATATACATATTATATAGATTAAGTGTGTTAGCATACACACGTTCACAATAAACTGAAGTATAGCTACTAAGTAGCTAAGTATAACTTAATCATTAATACAGCCTAAAAATATGGACCATGTTCCTTGCAGAGATTACAATCTCTCCCTGTCTCTTTCTTTTTCCCTCTCTCTCACTAACACACACACACACACACACACATCATATGTCTCTCTTACACACACACACACCCTAATGTTTGAGGCTAATGCAGAAGTCTTGCGGTCAGACGGGTTTAGTGGTGGACTTGTAGACCAGGTGGTCCGAATCGACTGTCAGAGGGATGCGGGCGCTGTTGGTGGCCACGGGGACATGCTCGCCCTTCTTCCTCCGCTCCTTCAGAAGACAGTAGCCTAGCAACGCCAGCACAGCCAGGATGCACACGGCCAGAACCCCTGCCACGGCAATGGACCCTGAACACAGTCAAAACCAAACACACAGAAAACAGAATATGCAGTTATTGTCGTTACCAGGCAGACTTCATAGCAAATTTAATTGTTTTATTAATTGATTTATTACCTGTGACAAGACCAATTAAGGATATGTCCTTTTAATATGTTTTTGTTGAGCAGCAGACAAAAGAAAACTATTTACAAGAGGGACAGTGATCTTCTACCAATTCAACTAACAATAATAGAATCGCTGATGTGCAATCACTAATATCGAATGAAAATACATTTTTCAGAGATATATAAAAATATATTTACCAGAAAGTTCTTCTAAAGCTATATTGTCAAGAACTAGAAAACTACTTCAGCCAGTATCTCACATTTTGGTCTAGTTTTGATAAGCAAGCTAACCCAATCCCAGGCAAAAATAAAACCCTGACCTGTGAAGAATGTTGGGGGTCACTCAAAAACGCACAAACACACACACACACACACACGTTAACATTTCCTTCCCCCATAAAGTTGTTCAGCTAATGTCCACCTCCACCAATGTGCCAATGTCTAATGACAGAGGCAACATCTAATCAGCAGCCTTACTAAGTAAATATGTTGTGACTGCTTGACTTCAACCAACCAGTGGGCCATCCAATAAGTTTCATACATTCCACAAGGTAAAAAAAAAGCAAACCCAACTCAGCGTCTGGGAAAAGTGCCTCCTACCTGACTTTGTTTCCTCATGTTCATGGCGTTCAAAAAGCCCTCGCGCAAAGACATCCTTATCTGGAACCAGGAAGAAAGCAAAATATATAAAACTTAAAAACACCATTCTGAGGTTGTGAAAACATTTACAGGCTCGTCTAACTCACTTACGCTAACTGAGAAACTGTAACAAACCCCAAATCGCAAAATGCACGCTGAGACGTGAACAGAACACTGCTACAGTTTTCTGTGCCGCTTCACTAGGAGTCAGCTACCGATTCACGAATCAATCACTTCATGTCTCCAGGTGAGCAGACAGCGTACTGTACCTGTGACAGACTTGCAGAGGTCCATGCAGGCGGACTCTTGGTCGAAGTTGTTGTCGTTGCCGTTGCAGCCGCCGTAGTTGAAGCGGTGGCAACGCCGACCGAGAGGGTCGTAGTACCAGCGGGTTATGCTCGCCCGGCACGGACCAGTGACGGGTGGTTCTGTGCACACAGCTGGACGATGAAAGGAGACAGAGAGACACATTACAAAGGCTCCTTGACTCTTCTATATTCAGTCAACACATTCGTATTTAAGTGTGTAAAGATAGCTTTGTTGTGGGTGCTGATGATACAACTAAAAAGACAAACCTTTAAGTTCATTCAAATCAATGCCCAAGAGCCAGTTAAGAGTCGTATTCACTGAAAATGAGAGACAAAATCAATCAACTTACATTTATGCATTTGGCAGACGCCTTTATCCAAATCGACCTGTGTGTGTGTGTGTGCATGCATGCGTGCGTGTGTGTGTGTGTGTATCTGTGTGTGTTTTCCTTACACTTGTTGCAATCGGCTTCGTCTGAGCCATCAGAGCACTGAGCCACCTCATCACACTCCAGAGACTCATCCAGACAGCATCCGTTATCACAGCGGAACTGGTCTGCCTGGCACATCTTCCCACACACTACACAGGTGAAAGAAAAGGAGAGTGACTTAAGGAACAAGGGGTGTGTGTGTGTGTGTGTGTGTGTGTGTGTGTGAGAGAGAGTGAGTGAGTGAGTGAGTGAGTGAGAGAGAGACAGAGAGAGAAAGAGAATGATTGTGTGAAAGAGAGTATGTGTGTGTTTGCATGCATGTGTGCCTGTGTGTGCGTGCATGCATGCTTGAGGGAGTTGACATTGTATTATATAAGACAATCAGACATTTAGTGAGCAGTGAATCTGCATTCCACTGTGAATTCTGTTACAAATGTCACGTGTGTTCTACAGTACATATGCTTTTGAACTGACCTTCCTTTGCAGGAGCGATACTCCTCCCAGACCCCGCAGCTGCACAGACAGACAAAAACAAAACAACACAGACATGCTGTAAATAACAGGTTCACATTACGTACCAATTTTATATTACCATTAGAGATCCCTGCACGCCCACACACACATTATTTATATATATACACACACACACACACACACACACACACACACAAGTCTTCAAAGCCTGGGAATGATCTGACATTTCCCGTTTCCAGGAGAACACACTAGCAGATGGAGATGGAGCGAAGTAAATGTGAACTGGCTGTTTGTTTCTTTAAAGGGGAGGTCATTCAGTGCTTGTACTTGCACATCTAAGCTGAGCCACTGGCAATAACTAAGCTAATGATTTAACCAGAGCATCCAAATAGATCTAATCAGAGTATTCATGCATGGACAAAGAACTCCTGCTACAGCAGGAGGCTAAATGATGATACTAAACCACAAAATCAAAAAGAATCGAAGGCTAGATGATGCTAAAACACAAAATCTGAAAGAATTGAGTTCTCTTGTAGTGCATGTATACTCAGATTACTTCGATGTTCTGGGGCTCAGATGGTTGAAGGCAGAAAGAACAGGGAGAGGGTGAGAAACACCAGACCGCAGGACACAAGACCGTACCTGAGACCCCTTTGCATGCCTCGTTGCATTCTCTCTCAGAGATGTAGTTGTTGCGATTGCCCTTGCAACCTCCAAATGTGAACGTCTCACAGTGGTCGGTGAGAGCGTTATAGTTCCAGCGGGGGAAGGAACCGCGGCAGGGGCCCACTTTTTTAGGGGCCAGGCAGCGACCTACAGACAACAGACATACAAAATAAGAAGATAAGAATAAGATTCATAAGAACCACACACACACACACACACACACCACACTTAATTTAAGAACCAAAAATATGGTAAATGAACTGCATTTATATAGCGCTTTTACTATCACCCAAAGTGCTTTACAACACGCCTCTCATTCACCCTTTCATACACACACATTCATACACTGGTGGCGCAAGCTGCCATGCAAGGTGCCATCCTGCCCATGGGAGGAATCGGGAAGGATGCTTCGATGGGATCAGGTGGAGGTGGGCTCAAACATTCAACCCTCCGGTTGCCGAACGGCACCTCTACCACCTGCACCAACATCACCCACACCTGAATGTCCTTACATCTGCAATTCTAATTTTAGAGGACACCCTAACCAATTCTAACTGAAGGACAGGCTTTCCCCACAGTACCAAAATGCTACCAATTCTACATCATTGATCTAATATTGATTAATGTCTGTTATACTTCACCTTCTTTTATGCCCTTTTGTTCTCATTCTACAGAACACAAACACAGACTTCAAACAACAGGAACTCCTCTTTCAGACTATACAAGGATAGTTTATTATGGGGCTAGGGCCATAAAACATTATCTAAACATGAGCCAGATGATATAATACCACAGGGACAAGGCAGTTGCCTCTCTCACACACACACACCACACCCAGTCCATGAGAAGCACACCATGCTAATGAAAACGCCACGTGAGGGAGACCTGATGCGGGTGTGGCCCAAGGCGCCTTTTGGTGGAGGTGACGAGCACCATGGCAACCCGGAGCGTTAAACAAATATATCTCTCTGAATATCCAACTATTATCATTTAGAGTTCCTGATTGGTGGACTGCCCTACCAGGTGTCATCTGATCAGGGCTGCACTCTCTACCAAGAGGTTTCTGAAGACTCAAGTGCACCTCCTCTCCTAATCAGAAGTGAAAAAAGTACTTGATTTCTTTACTTAGGTCAAAGTATACATGTACATACTCCTGCAAGTGAGTTGCCGAAACATTTTTATTACTTAAGGCCACAAGTACTTTTATAAAAATACTTAAGTATTCAAAGGAAAAGCGCATTTCTCTCTATTATATAATGTTTATTTTGATACCATTAGCCTTCTGAGATCTTTCATTTTCTCCCAACATGAGTAGCGTGACCAGATTTTCAAGATCTAACTTGTGAGCACAAACAGGCCCATGTGTATGCCCTGCATGCACTGGGACATTCAGACAAACTCCTGTTGAATTGAGGACAGTGAGGACGGTTGTTTCAGTTGTTAAAAACAAAATTAAACTGAAGGTTTCCTTCATATTTATTGGGACAAGGGACAGACAAGTTCAACAAGGGACAGCCCAACTCAAATCAGGATGTCTGGACACCCTACACATGTTGCAACTAAAACACTCCTATCCTGCACTTTCTCCCTTCTGCACCTCCCTTGTCTACTGCCATGGCTCTCAACTACAGTATACCTGAGTAGTGCTTTACTTTCCACACATAACCATTCTCAAGCACTCTCAAGCCATTTTTAGAGCTGGGTAGAACTGTAGCTGAACATTAATCCTCAATATGTGACATATGTGTCTCAGGTGCTCAGAACAGGGCTGTATTATGAGCAAAAGGTAACAAGCCTCTTTTCTGTGGACTAAACACAGGAAGGACCTAAGGACATTGAATCCTTTTTATAAGCTTTGTGAAGTGCAAGCGACTATGTTTCGACACATTTGGACTCCGAGGAAGATACTGTGTGTCATTTGGGTCCAACAGAACAATCTTTGCACGGGTCGAATCTCGGTTTAGTCTAGTGAAACATACAAGAGTGAAAGAGGCATTTCTCCAACTACATAGCCTGTGTAGCATGGCTACTAAATCTGGTCCCACGTTACTTGTATATTTGGAACAGTGCATGTGCACACTACATACTGAATAAACACCATTTGATACAACATACATCTGAAAATGAACCTGCCAACTAACACCAAGTGATTGTGACATAGTAACTCACTTTCAATTTAATTTTTCTACGCCCCATTCAGTTAACATTAGTTATTGGTTTGTTATTCAGTCGTTGCATCAATTTTCTAGATCTTTTTTTCCTGCAAACAGCATCGAGTGACCTTACACAAGTAGGCTATTGACTGATTCACACCGGATATATCCTACTTGACTTGACTTGGTTAGGAAACCCACCAAAGTTCTGTGTACTAAATGAGCACAGTGCTCAAAACCAACACACTCAACAACGGCAAGATGCCAGTTGCTTCCAAAGCACTTCCAGCACTCACATTGTCACATTAAAAACTGCTGTTTTATAGAAGTCAGCCAGTAATAGTCATTAAACAAAATGAAATATAAAAGCTAAGAAAGAAGTTACTTCCTGTTGGTAACAGTAATGAGAAGTATAGCATTCTGGAAACAGCCAGTGTAATTGAATGATTAGCCCTGTTGCAAACACTACCACCAGAACCTGAGACTAGACAAACACCTAACCCAACAAAACTAAGCCCAGCCATGATGAGTCATGCACATTGAGTCATGCATGTTAAGCCCTCGTGCAGCCAGAGATGCATGAGGCCAAACCAATATGAAATGCAAAACAGACTATATCTGAATCCATGAGGGCAAATCATAATCTAAACCTTTGCTATGCATTTCTAGACGTTTTGTTATAAAAATACAATGTCAATAGTGTACAGACTAAAATGTTTCTCTTTTTATATTGACAAACACACTAATGATCTTGGTGGGGAAGACTGAATTCCACATTTAGCCATTTTCTAGCTGTGTTGCTAATACATCTCTTTTCACTTCCGAACTGCCTGTTGTGTCTTTGCCGCCAGCAAAGTTTGTTCACAACAACAAGGATGAGCAAAAATGCTTTCATAGGCAGTTTGGCTTCAACAGCAAAACTCACTCAACTACAATTAAACATGCTTACCAAGGTAAGCAATGTCGGGAAAGCAAATCCATAGCCTACACATCCTGTGTTAAACAGACATCTACTCTACCCTAAAAAGACATTTACATTACATTTAGCACACATTACATTTGTCAATTACTTCGGGGCTAGTGTCCTCTAAGAAAACTTAGGATTAAGTGCCATGCTTAAAAGCACAACATACAACTCTGCTCACAAAAACACTCAGGATGTTCAATTTTAAAATAATGGAAAAATTTGATACAACATAAGATCTGAAAATGAACCTGCCAACTAACACCAAGTGATTGTGGCATAGTAACTCACTTTCAATTTAATTTTTCTATGCCCCATTCAGTTAACATTAGTTATTGGTTTGTTATTTAGTCGTTACATCTTCTAGATCTTTTTTCCCTGCAAACAGCATTGAGTGACCTTACACAAGTAGGCAATTGACTGATTCACACCGGATATATCCTGCTATGCAATCACTGCCAAGACAATCCACCTAATGATTAAAAGGGGTCATTATGTTTATACTAGCATTCCAGTGAGCTGTAGGGGTCACAACCCAAAAAAAACTTTAATATTTAAGTACACCATGAACCACTTAGTAATGATCGTCCCAAGCCTTTCCTTTCCAATTCTTTTATTCACCCCTTTTCCTTTCTTTGCCCTCTCTTTTTCCGCTATATAATCCCTTCTTTCTTAAACTCCTCCTCTTGTTCCAAATCATCAGCGTCTTCCTTTTATACAGGATACCCATACCAAAAGAAAACACTCAAAGGGATTTCCTCGCATTTCTGCCAGGATTGTCCCCCATTCTATTGCATTGACACACACACACACACACACACACACACACATATACATATATATATACACACACATATATATATACACACACACATACATACACACACACACACACACAACACACACTCACACACCACACACACACACACACATATATATATACACCACACACACACACACACACACACACACACATATATATACACCACACACACACACACACACACACACACACACACACACACAAAACCCCCTCCTCAACTGAAACTCCTATAATAAAGGCATCATTTCCAAAGAAGGGTGAATATAGGTGTAGCCTTGTCATGTGACCTCTCAGACTGACGAAAGACATGAGTAGTGAGTGAAGAAGCTCAACCACCCACAACACAGCTTGACACATGATGGGCAAATTAAAACTAGTTAAACCTGTTTGCACGGCAGCCTCAAGCCAGAAATGGTGGGAGGACCTCACCATGCAAACACACACACACACACAGACACACACACTTTGAGTCAGTGGCTACTCCCTCACATGTAATGGTCTGAGTGTGTGGAAAATTTTAACCTCATCACCTGAGGGCTTTCACAAAATCTTAATGCTAGCTTCCACCCTAATAACCTACTTTAACTGGTTAACTGCACAATGCTACTGTAACTAGCATGGCAGTTTGTGCATATGTACGTCTGACAACAGACTATAACAACAACAACAACAACAACAACAACCAATCAGCATGGGGGTAGTCCAGAAAGGTGGTTAGGTGAAAAGCCTGGCTTAGTTTACACAGAGTAAGTGGTAGAGCTGCTAATAGAGTACCGACATTAGCATAAACAATCTGGAGCACGTCTAGCTGGGTTTCAGACAAAAGTTGTGCCAAATATCTAAAAAGGGGATAGTGGCTTTTGTTTGCAGAACCAGATTTATTCAGGCCGCCACGCTTCCTGATTTAATCAAGAAAGGTTGTCAATTGGGGCATTAACGGTGAATGAATTGACAATCAGGTGGGATGGAGCATGGTGGAACTGAAAGACTTTAGGTGGACAGACAAGAGCTACAGACTCAGTCTGGAGTAATGAGATGTTTCCAAAGTAGACTATACTCACTCTCCGACTGCTCAGGTGTCAGCACCAGAACAGTGACCTGTGCGGTGTCTGTTTGATCGCTGGTGTCGGTGACGGTCAGCTCAAACTTGTACATGCCGGGCTTCAGGTTGGACAGCTCAATTTGGTCCTTAAATTGAGATTTCTTTGTACAGATGGGAGGAAAGGACAAACAAGACATGACACAATTGTCCATAATTATTACAATGATGATATGATTCTCAAGCCCATCATTACCATCTTAGATGCTATTCAGGTAAAGTACCACAGCCATGACTACATACACAAAGAACACACCAATTGAGTGAGCCTAAAAATATGTACCAGTACAGATGGTGCACATAGGTAAATAGCAATTAAAACATCACACAGCTGTGGTAAGATGATGTCACGTCACCAATGCAAAACAAGCAACATTTCCCACTACAGCCATACCCTTACACTCCTTAAAATTATAGTCCCTCACCAACATAGACATCTCACCTGCATCACAACAGACGGGTCTCCTGACACCAAGTGCCACTTGTAGCCAGTGATCTCATTGTCATCCCAACTCTGGTGACCATTTAGGGTGACTATGTCATTTGGCTGGACCACCATGTCTTGGCCTGCATTAGCAATGGGATGATTGTCATCCTCACCTGCAGGCGAGAGAGTGGTTCAGCTGTGATTTTGAGAGAGTGGAATTTGTCAATTCCAACAAAAACATTCAAAATTTGCCAGACATTATATTAGAAAACAAACCACTGATATAATCCACAAGGTCCACAATAACTTTTTGCTTTCCAGTAGTTAAGCATCACTAACCTGGTTCTGCGGTTGGTCCATCCAAGTAGTGGTCATAGACAGATTCAAGAATGTAATTTACGAAGCCATCATTTTTCACAAATCTGCACACATACTCTCTATTGTAAATACAATCAAATAGAACACATTCCAACTGCTGCCCCGCGCCAGTCGTGAATAAGGCCAGGTTGCAGTTTTGATATTGACAGCAAGCGTTGACACATTCGTCAGCGTTCCGCACAGTTGGCGTATCAATAAATGTGGCTCCTTCCCTAACTGCCTCGTCAGTATCGAGAACAAAGTTTTCTTGGCCCTTTTCAAACTTCTTGGTACAATTCTGTTGTGTGATATCGGAACAGCTTCTGCCTAGACATAGTAGAAAACAGACCCACATAAACAGAAGACGTGTGGATACCATTTCAAGTCGCTAATGCAAATTTATAATTATTTCAACGTCCTCGTCTTCGACTTGGTTCAAAATTATATAGGTAAAACGACTCACTTAAGTCAAACGCATATGATAACCGAAAACAGGTAGACTATTTACGTTTCCTATCACGCTGAATTAGGCTAATGGACGAATAAAAAGTTTATCGAGAGACTACTAGTCTTCCAGGTAGCTGTAATACGTCCGTTTAAATTGTTACTTCGTCCAGGTAAAACTAGCCAGTTTCACCGTCCAGTGTGGTGTGATCTCACACGCCTCCAGAGTTTCTTTATACGGGTCTTAGGGGCGGAGATTATGGCGCTTTAACCAGCTGTTGAAAGCACAGGTGTGTCGACGACGCACCTTACACCAGGAATTTACTAAGTCAGACGCTATGACGCACGGTCGCAATGAGCAAACGCGACTAAAACCAACCAGAAGATAGGTTTACTGTGCTATACTGCCATCGCCGGTGCCATAGATGGTTGAATTTGTGGTTATTAAATCACGGGGAAGGTGAACCTGCCTCAGGCAACCCACAGAAAATGTCTAGACCTTCTCGCGCAGAAATGTAGGCTATTTGTTCACAGTTAACCATTGTCTGGTGGAATTGAATAGAAAGACTGTCTATAGCCTAGGCTATGGAAACTCTTTAGCAATAGGTCTGGAGTCTATAAGCCCGACAGGGAAATGTCTACTTTGAAAGTAGACACTCGTGATTACTTAAGTCAATTCTTTAAAATCTAATGGCTTACTTTTGACAATAGATGTTGTTTAGCCTAGAAATCTAGAGGCTACCCGGCTACCCTCAGTAGGAAAAGATTTACTACGAAGGTCTCTCTTCAGTGGCCCACAAGGTGGCAGTATTTAGTAGCTATAAAAGGACGGGCTAGATTACTGTAAAGTAGATATTACAGCCTACTATTTTCTTCAGGTAAAAATTCATATCCATCATATACATACCCATGGTCTGGACCCCCCCCCCCCCCCCCCCACACACACACACCTTCAAGGACCTTGGGGGCTCTAACATCGCCACATCCACCATCAACACCGGACAATGACCTTGGGCCCCCTAACACCACACACAACAACCCTACAACGTGCGGCCGTTACCCAATGGAAAATATATATACATCAGACATGTAATGAATTCACTGCAACCATCTTTACTTAATTAAATGCGTTTTTACATTATTAAAACAAACTGTTTGTAGATGTAAACAAATATAGCAACTGTTACAAAATATATAACACTGAACACAAACTTCAATAAAAAAGTATACCAAAATTTAAGTTAAATTGAATATGAAAATAAAGCAATGCATGCATAGGGTGCAACAACAGAGCACTTACATTAGCACAGGCCCCACATTTGAATGTGAAATAAAGCCATTTGATAAGATCTAGTATATGCTACTGAAAGAACGCACTATTAAAAGGTAGATAAAATAATTCAACTCTACCTTCATCAGTGGCACCAGAGACATCACTTTGAGGTATTTGTTTATCAAATGCTTTTAAAAATCTTATGTTTATATTTTGTACACTGACTATGTAGTGCACATAGCAAATAAAAAGACATTAAGCACAACTCCTCCTGTTTATATATGATTGTGTGTATGTTCTCACTTACTGGCGTCTTATTTTTCTTCTCTTCCTTTCTTTCCTTTCTCATCTGGATCCCTGAGGGGTAATTTCGCTTCATCATTTCGCTTCATCATTAAACTTTTTGGTGACCGCTCAAACAATTCACCTGGCTGCTGCCATAGAGTTGTATTGCTGCTGCTGTCAAACTATAGGGGATGGGGCCCCCTTGAGGGGGATTTCGACAACAGTGTCATTGCACTTTTCGGTCATAGCATTTAGCAAGTTTATAGCAAGTTTGTCATTGTTGCTTTCAATACAGTCGTTCATCAGGGGGCCCCCTTTCAGCTGGGGGCCCTAGGCAATTGCCTAGTTTGCCTACCCGGTTGCGACGGGCCTGGTGCTGTGTATGTCTGTGTGTGGGGAGGGGGTAGGGTTAGGGGTAATTAGTACTATTATGTTAAGGCTAAGTTTGAGAAAAGCGCTATATAAATGTAACCTATTATTGTTATTATTATTATTATTATTATTATTGTTATTGTTGTTGTTATTATTATTATTATTATTATTATTGAGGTGGTTCATTATACACAGCAGTTTTCTTAGGGTCATCCTATCTGCTACTGAGGTCAGTGTGCGAAGCTCCGTGCCCAGTATACAGAGTTTTTCTCACCAGTCTGACATGTTGGCAAGAATTCATCTGCCTGCCTAGTACAACACAGCATAGAAAAGGCCATGACCAACAAGGTCATGAGGAGGGGTTTACTGCTGACATTAAAGGACCTCAGGCTCCTGAGGAAATACAGTAGAGCCTGCTCTGCTCTCCCCCTTCTTATAGTGCATTAGTGTTGGCAGGCCACTTCAGTCCAGTTTCTTATCAAGATGTCATCTCAATACTACTACTATCCATCAAAAGAGACTACGTAGTTCACCACCATTTCTTTGGTGTTGGTGATGTTCAACTGATGGTGATTTGTCCTGCACCATCCCAAGTCCATCAACATCACAAGGTGACTACTTCCCCTTCCTGTCCATCCTTAACACTCTTCACAATTGCTGTGCCATAAGAAAACTTCTGAATATGACACAATTTAGTTGCACCTGAAGTCAGAGGTGTAAAAGTTGAGCAGCATTAGAGAGAGAACAGTGGTGCTCCACTGTTGCTGTCAAGCCCCCACCCCCGTCGAGAGGTAGTTTGTGATCCAGGTCAGTATCCACCTGTTTCTGCGCAGACGGATATGTGCATCCATTTGTAAATAATGTCATGACTTTCTTTTCAAAATAAAAGCAACACAGTTGTATACACAACATTAAAGGCCCACTATGCAACATTTTTCATTTAATTAATCCGTTTCATACTGTTTAGGATGCTAAAATGAGTCATTACACGGCGAACGAATGGTGTAGAAATGCGCCACCGTGGCCTATAGTGGTAGATACGGCACTTGCAATGTTCAGCAGCACGGACCGCCTCCAATAGAATGCAGTGCAATACAATGCAATACAGCGGTCTTTAGAGGGAGCTTGTGAGAGAAAAAAACAGAACGTTGCTCAGCACTTCTTCATTTGTGTTTATGACTGGTAAATTACAAGCCAGACAGAGATGGCCAAAGGGCTGTATGTGGACTCCAGGCTGTAAAACACCTAGGTCGTGGCAGGATGGTGTTTAAAGCACTGGAGAAGTAAAAGAAGATGACACTTAAAGCATTTCCCCCAATAACAGCCTAAGGCTTGAGGAATTTTGTTCTTAGTTTTTATTATTATTTTTTAATCATTTAACTCAGTTGCACTCATGTTTGCCATAGGCTTTAATGCCAAATAATAACAATTTATAATAACCAGTGGGTCAGTGAACAAGATATACAGATTACACTTGATTTATCATTAAAGTCCCTGATCCTCACTCTAGGCCCCCAGTTCCCATTGACTGACTAATCTTAATATTGAATAGACATAGCATACATTTATTTTGTGCTGGGTGGTTAGCCTACTTTGTTCAGACTTTAAACCTATTGGTTCTAACATTAAGATTGGTTCACAATAGCTTGCTAAAAATCCTATCAGGGATTCTGAAGCTTATGAAGTTCCCTGGTGTAGGCTTGTAGGACCTTTTGAAATGCTGCATGGATGGTGTTTTATCCCTATTAAAACATGTTTGGGCTTAGGCTACTGCATGTTTACTACAGTGTTCTTTTTATCAGATCTGTTCCTCAGTTACCCTTTACACACAGTAAGTAGGCCCAGCCTTAGGCCAAAATGCACTCTGGACCACATTTGAAAAATTGCCCATAATTACAGATAAGCTATTTTTCTTGCAGCCAGTTGAGCCATATGCCTTTTATTGGTTAAAATGGCCTATCCAGCCTACCAAATTCTATACATGTGAAAAGTATAATAGTTCAGTTCTTGCATTTGCAACTATGTGTTTTTCTGAAGAAGTCCATCCTGTTATTGTCCGCTGTTGTCACGTCACGGCCATTGCGTAGTGAAGCAGCCCAATGAGCGCAGCGGCACCAAGCTGAAAAGAAGAGGCTGTGCGACAGCCTGTTACTGTGGTGCAATTCTGTCTCCCAAGATGGCTGATGTCGAAGATGGGAAGTAAAAATAGGCTGTCTATTTGAGCTCACGAAAAAGACCCCGGTTTATAGTAAATTCTGCATTTTCTCTTCAGTCAAGGTAAACATCATCTATTGTTTTTTGTCGATTTGAAATTCAGTAAGTCATCATGGAGCGATGTCTGTGTTTGCTTGATTGACAGTTTGTTGGCTCCGACTGGTCATGTAAATCGAATGTCAGCTACATTAGCTAGCCAGCTAGCATACATGTCCTTTTGGCTAATCATCCCAGCGAGAGAGGTCTAGACATTTACTTTAATTTGAAAACAAAAAATATTTCACTTTCCATTGTTCCATTTTGATGGTTATTCTGTGTCATGCTTAGAGAAGCTTGCACGAGCTAGTTTACGATGTTTTACAATCCGTTTGAACCTGTAGAATTGGGATCAGAGTTGTTATATGGTTTACGAACAAGGTAGTCTGTGTGGACAGAATATTTAGGGTCTGATCATGTTTTGTAATTTCCATAGGCAAATATTCAAATGGGTAAGGTCGTGAAAGGGGTCATCATGGCAGTTATTACTCGCTGTACTCGCTGCATATCGCGTACCCGTCGGAATGTCTGAGCGGGCTTCCCATTGCCACTGAAATAGGATGTGTACACTTGTTATGTAAACAGTCATAAAATACATTTCCGGGGGTTGTAATTTGCACTATTATGTTTAACCCTATGAGTTATATCAAGTAGTGGTCATCCTCAAGACCGATATCATATATATGATTTTTCAAATTCGCTGTAATAATACTCGTCGACAGTAAATTAGTTGTTATGGCTGCCATCGCCTTTCTAAAAACCTGGAGGCTAGATGTAGCATAAATGCGGCAATGCTATAAAAATCGTTGATTTTACATGAATGACTGGCTGTGGACCTTATCGTTTTATGTAGCCTGAACATGAACAGTAGCGCATCATAGTGTAGCATATCCATGGCAGAAATCAAGGCTTTGTCAAACTGGAATTTACATAGATCAAATAACACTCTTTGTTTTTTTTTTTTACTCACTCTTGTTTATTGAAGGTATACACATGATAATTGCATTTGATGAAAAAGATATCTGTGCCAGTGGACTGTTTTTTGTAGATAGTATGTTTGATAAACAGGAGCTGCTCGACAGTGCTTTATTCCCGGTTTAAAAGTTTTTTTTTTTGTTAGACGGCGAAATTGCACACATCCACCCAAACACCCAAACATTGGTACAGTTTTTCTGCTCTATTTGAGCATGTGTTAGAGAATAGGCGTTAGCCTTCATGCATAATACATAGCCTATGGTTCTCTCCTTCAGGCACTCACCATAACCTGCCTGACATTTGCCACAGTACATAGAAATATTTATATCTAGAGATTTCAAGGACACTCAGTGAGGCATTGTGTTTTACCACTGATGCAGGTGCATGTTTATTAATGTGTGTGTGGGTGTGCATGAGTGTGTGTGTGAAGGCTATGTTACAGAAGGTGTCGTGTACATGGTTCATGGCTGCCATCTTCTCTTTGTTGTTGCCTCTCTGATGTAGTTCATGTTTAGGCCTGTTTGTCTTACAATATTGTGCAATGTGTCAAGGTCATCTAAATATAGGCCGAACTGATGCATTGTCGATTGATAATTCGACACTAAATCAGTGAACACAGAGACTTTACAGGATATAGATCTGGCTGGTGTGCTGGTCAGTAACCTTTGCGTGCAGTGCAACAGCTGCAATGTTATTAACACTTTAGTAACTAAAGAAAATGGTGTTTGTGTGACTGATGGGCTATTAACTGTTAATATTGAGCAGGACAACACTGTTTGGTTGGTCTAGACCAGTTGGTTTTTAGTCTAATTTGTTTTCTAAAATAAAGCTTAGCAACATGTCCTAAATATTATACTAGGCCTATGTGTTGTGAACAGTTGAAGTATTAGTCAACTTATTGATAAGCCAGCCAGGATATCATCCTGTAGCCTCACTTAAACAACAGCAAAGAAAATCAAAGATGAGGAGAAGAGGCGGAGAGGGATTCTAATCTAATCTAAATCTAATTCTGGCTAGAAAAACACCTGCTCTTATGGTCTTATCTTAGACCATTCCAGCACTCTGCATTTACATCATGGCTTTTGAAGGACAGACACCCCCCCCACCCGCCCCCACACACAGGCACACACAGGCACACACACACACCCACGCACACATGTGCAACCCCTCCACTCCTCTTTCTTTCTCTCTGTGTCTGTCCTTCTGTCTCATTTCAATTCCAGAGAGCTTTATTAGCGAGGCTGATGTTCTTTGTTGCCAAAGCATTTGAAAGTACAGGTAATATCAGCAGTAACATTGACACACCTCTCTATTTCTCTGGCTGTCTCTCTCTCTTTCTCTCTCTCTCTTTCTCTCTCATTCTCTCTTTGTCTTTTCTCCTTTTGTCATTTTCATCTTTCTGGAGTGTGTCCTTAGGGGTATTAGTGTGTCCTTAGGGGTATTATATTGATACTGGTCAGTCAACAACAGTTCAATTATAAATGGTGCTGCTAGTGGTATTTCAAGTGCTAAATTTTTTGCTTCTGCAATATCAAGGCCTTTTACTCGTTTGTACGGGGCAGAACTGATTGGATGATCATGATGACATTAGTGACAAGCTGTAAATATTTGACTACTTCATATGAACGCATCTTTAGTCCAGCGCCTCGGTCTGAACAACAAACACAGTAATTGCCATGGATTGACTTGTCGCTTCCTAATAACTTCTTGTGGGTTAACATAAATTCCTATGTACAGTAATCTATAGAGGCAAAAAAATATGACTGAAACTAGAACTAGGTTGGCGTATGTGCACATGGGAAATTCATGTAACCTCTCTCTCATCGGATCCACACTCTTCTGCGCACATAAAAAAAGCTCAAGTGAATCGGCAACACATCTTCTGTGTCAGCTTTACCTAAGCAGTATCCCATGCTTGGCAGATATTGGAAGTAAACATGTTTTGCAGATTTCTTTATCTATACTGTTGATTAAGTCAGCCTATTTTTAAAGGCAGCCCAGCACTGGTCAGAGTGAGTGCTGTATTTCCACGCTGACATTTAAAAACAAACGGATAGCAAATAGCATCTCTAAGCAGAACTTTTCTACCCAGTGTGTGTGTGTGTGTGTGTGTGTGTGTTTTTGTGTGTGTAGGGCAGGTTGTTTTGAGCTCTTATCTGTGAGAGCAGCATGTGCACGAGTGAATTACTGATCGTGCTCTGCTGAAAACCACAGGGAATCTTCCTCCCTATCTGTTTGTCCTCTGAAATAGCTTTCCCAATGAAACCACTTGAATGTACCAGGAGATATTAAAAGCAAACATGCTAGAACTAGGCCAGAGGAAAGCGTTTAGTAGTATTTTTAATGGCCTAAGCTGTCTCTATTGGTATGTTGTCATGTTGCATTGCTAGGCTGCCAAGCATTCCGATTCCACCCTCCCCCTATTGCCGTGGCGATAGCATTGCCTGATGCCTCTGTTGCTATGGTGACTGATGGAGAGCCGGCCTTCATCTCCCACAGGTACACAGGATCTGAACCGCCATCATGGACACCACCACGTCCATCAAGATGACCACCATGGCCATCCAGAACCTCTTCAGCTACGTGGAAGAGGAGAATCTGGCTGCGTTGAAGACACACCTAGACAAGTTCAAGGAGGTGGATGGACGTAGTGATGTAAGTATATACACAACACACACACACAATCAGGAGCAAGAATGCAAATCAAAGTGCCCAAAAGAAAGACAAGTGAAGGGTTGCAGTAGGCAAATAAGAATAGAAACACAAAGAATAACATTAGGAGAAATATAGACACACAGAAAATGAAAGAGAGAAAAAGATGGAAAAGCAACATGACTAAGACAATTTTGATGAAAGAGGGGCTAAGCAACGTTCTGTTTTTTTCTCTCACAAGCTCCCTCTAAAGACCGCTGTATTGCATTGTATTGCACTGCATTCTATTGGAGGCGGTCCGCGCTGTTGAACATTGCAAGTGCTGTATCTACCGCTATAGGCCACGGTGGCGCATTCTACACCGTTCGTTCGCCGTGTAATGACTCATTTTAGCATCCTAAACAGTATGAAACGGATTAATTAAATGGAAAATGTTGCATAGTGGGCCTTTAAAGAAGAGGTGTAACAGATATGTAATTAAACTGCAAAGGGTCTCACATACACATCAACTTCTCAGATGTACGCTCTTTCCATGCACTCTAAACTTAAAGGGACTCACACACACTAACTCGAGGAGTTTCTCACACGCTTTAACTCAAAAGATCCCTTCTGCTCTCTAAATCTTTACCTTTCTCCGTCTCAGTGTGTTCTCAACATGAGAGTGTGTTCACTCGGCCTTGGGGCCTTAGGACTATTCATGTTGCCAAATGCATCCAGACCAGCATGTGAAATCAAATAAAACAGCAAAGTGAACGGATAAAGGATGTGGATGTGTGTGACTCTCTCTCTAACACTCTCCCTTTTCTTTAACGCTCTCTCTTTCTATCACTCTCTCCCTCTCTCTCTCTCTTTCTCTTTCTCTCTCTCCACCTCTATCTATCCCTCCCTCTCTCTCTCTCTCTCTCTCTCTCTCTCTCTCTTTCATTTTCTTTCTGTCTCTCTCTCTCTCCCTCTCCCTCCCTCCAGAATGGTCAGACTCCTCTGATGCTGGCGGCGGAACAGGGCAGTCTGGAGATTGTCCAGGAGCTCATCAGGAGGGGAGCCAATGTTAACCTGGACGATGTGGTCAGTCTACACTCACTCACCCACACAAACACACACTCACACACCCACACCAACACACACAAACACAAACATGCTCACATGCGCATGCACTGCACACTCAGCCTCACATTTTTTTGTATTGGGAAGTAAACACATTCCATCCCGTCCGCATTATTTCTTTCGTTCTTTTCTGTGTTTTGTCTTTCTCTCACAAACACACACACATACATACACACACACACACACACAGTCACTACACATAGACTCACCCTCTTTTTTTATTGTTAGAAGTAAACACATTCTCTGTGCGTGCACACACACACACACACACACACATTCACACACTGAAACGCTTTCACTACTTTCAGAGGTAACCTTGGCTACCTCTTCTGCCCAGCATCCTCAGGCTAAACCCACAGGTCTCCTTGGCAATACTAGTCTTTTATGTGCCCAGTTTCCATGGTAACCAAACCTCCACATTCCCCGTACTCTCTTACCCTCCCTTCTGCCCTCTCTCTTTTATCCGTCTCCTATGTTCTCTGGAGACCTCTCCCTCCCTCTCTCCCTCTCCATTCCTTTCTTTCTCACTTCCTCTCTCTCTCTCTGTGTGCAGGACTGCTGGTCTGCTCTGATCTCTGCAGCCAAAGAGGGTCATGTGGACGTGGTCAAGGAGCTGCTGGAGAGCAGTGCTTACATTGAGCACAGGGACATGGTAAAGACACACACACACACACACACACACATGCACAAGGAAATAATATGCACACAATTATATCGACACAAATAGTATAATTATATACCTTCTAGTATAGTAACAAAATTCAATTATTTGTCTGCATATGTGACAACATGGAGGTAAGAGATGAAAATAAAGAAAATGGCTGATAATGATAATGTCCATGAAAATATTAGATCATGAAAAAAATGGCTTTCATAAAAACAATACCAATAGTATTTAGCAGTCTATTTATCGCACCTTTTTTACTGACATGTCAAAAACCTGTTTGTAACACTTGTAACACAGGTATAACCTATGAAAATTGTTTTTCATTGAAATGAAGTGCAAAGGTAGACTTTCATGCAGAAAGCCTAAGAAATATGATGCTGTATTTAGAGTGAAGGATACGGTGTCGTGTTTTGTCTGACAAGGAATCCCAGCCTGTTACTACTGTTGTCTTATCGGCCTCTCCAGTTACAGCAGATGGGCCTTGTAGAAAGTTTCTACAGCGGGTAGTCATTGTTTACAGTGCTGATATTGTGTGTGCGTGCGCGTGTGTGTGTGTGTGTGCTTGTTTGTCATCCAGGGAGGCTGGACAGCACTCATGTGGGCGGCCTATAAGGGTCGTGAGGAGGTCACCAAAGTCCTGCTGGAGGACGGAGCCAATCCCAACACGACAGGACATGTAAGAAACGACCCAAACAACAACAAACTGACATTCAGTTCAAATTAAATAAATTGTAAAATAAATTGTGTTTATACCCCTCAGAATTCTCTTTTCCTCTGCCCTAATTGGTCACTGAATGAGATCTGATCTTCCTGTAACTTGTTATTAGTATCACTAAACCCAATGTGCTGAAACGCACTGCAGTGACGGTTAGGGCTGGGCGGTATATCGATATTTAATCAATATCGATATAATTTCAAACCACGATATGATTTTTGACATATCGTATATATCGGTTATGACTTGTTTTTTAATTCAGAGACAAGTATTCCGCTTTTTTCTGCTATGCGACGTCTGTGCACCAGCTTCCTTGCCACTGATAGCTCAGTGCTCCTTGCTTTGAGTTAGCTCCTCCCTTCCCCTACTCATGTAGACCGAGTAAACAACAATGGCGACTTCCATAGAATGCATGAGTAATACAGATGGAGAATGCCGCGGAAAGGTTATTGTGGCCGAAAAAGCGAAACGGTTTGGTCATTTTGAAATGGAGGCCACCGGCAAGTATATGAAGAGTGTTACAAACTCCGAGGACAGACCGCCACAAAACCAGTGGGAACTGAGCAAAACTTCAGAACTCTTTAGCATGCAATGTTCCCTAACTCTATGACAGAGAAAGCGGCGGTGGAGCATAACGTTAAAATCAATTGCCGTATCACGGTGGACATGGCATCGATTGCCGTAGTGGAACGCGGATTTGTGTTGTTATATTTACAAGACAAGCACTGCCGCGACTATGATGAGAGAGCGCGATTGGCATTTGAACTCTGTGACGCAATGACAACAGACGAGTGGAGTAAAGTTAGCAGAACCTGTGAGTCCTACATTTGTGTCACATTATGGCGGAGACTCTTAACACATTCGTTTTCTTTGCACAAAATATACAAATGGAGAGAAGGCCCACATGTTTGTTATTACTGCACAGTTTAGTTGAGAACTTGTTATTTTGAAAAAAAAGCTCTTTATATTATTTTCATTATTTATTTTATAGACACTTTATTTTATTTATTTTATTTATTTATTTTTTGCTGGAAAGATATCGAGATATATATCGTATATCGATATATGAGAGAGATATATCGAGATATACATTTTAGTCCATATCGCCCAGCCCTAGTGACGGTATCCGCATGTATATGTTTAAATATACAATATTTGTAATGTCATATACTGAAGTGCCAGAATCATAATCCTAGACACAAACAAGTAAATAAACAAAGAGCAGTGTGCTGGGACAACAAGAAAAGTCACCTTGACAACAGAATGTCTAGCCTCACTCAGTCAGGGTGCTCCCAGAAGGCATGCGTTGTTCCTGTGTTCATGTTCCTTCGTGTTCTGTCTGTTGTTCCATTGCAGCAATACAGCGTGTACCCCATCATCTGGGCAGCTGGGAGAGGCCACGCCGAGATCGTACACCTGCTGCTGAAGCACGGGGCAAAGGTCAACTGCTCTGACAAGGTGAACAACGAATTCTGTCAACTGAATCTACCAATTAGCTCCCAGTGTCCTTTAATCAAAAGCACTGAGATCTTTGGTCTGAGATTTTGAAGGACGGACATTTCTCTGTTTGAAAATAAAAAGACATTTGCAGGCATTTACTTACTACTCCACAAAATCTATAGGCTATCATTCTATATTATAATGTTCTCTCACTCTCTCTCTCTGTCTCTCTTATTTAGTATGGCACCACCCCGCTGATTTGGGCCTCCAGGAAGGGACACTATGACTCTGTCATGCACCTGCTGGAGAACGGAGCGGATGTTGACCAGGAGGGGGCGGTATGTGTCACACGATATTAACAATACCGCACCCAGTTTGTGTGCATGTATAGAATCTAAAATGACAATGGAATCTCTGCTTTAGTGAACTATGGGCTGTAGGCCACAGCTTTATCACCACCCTAGAAAGAGGCTTCATGAATTTGCAACAATAGTTTTAATTAAGTGATTTTTCTAATTGACTCATTGACTGTCCAGAACTCCATGACTGCTCTGATAGTGGCAGTGAAAGGGGGCTACACGGAGGTGGTAAAGGAGCTCCTGAAGAGGAACCCCAATGTCAACATGACCGACAAAGATGGCAACACGGCCCTCATGATTGCCGCCAAGGAGGGCTACACTGAGATAGTGCAGGACCTGCTGGATGCTGGCACCTACGTCAACATCCCAGATAGGGTGAGCTGCCTGGACAAAGACACACTCTCTGGAGATAGTGACCGCATTGATATTCATGCTGATGAAGACCTATTGAACATATGGATGATGAGATTTGTTTATGTGTTCCATTCTTTGATATTATTCATATTATTTTCTGTGTGTGTGTTTGTGTGTTTTCACAGAGTGGTGACACAGTGCTGATCGGAGCAGTGAGAGGAGGTCACGTGGAGATTGTCAGAGCACTGCTACATAAATACGCTGACATTGACATCAGGGGCCAGGTAACTCACTCACTCACTCACTTACTCGCACACACATACACACCCACTGACGTTATAGCCCACAGAACATAATCAATGAACACTCATAAACCTACACAGTCTACTGCACATATTCACATGCACAGTCATGCCCTGACCTTTTGGAGATGACTCCGTGTGTCTGTGTCTGCTCTGCCCTCCTCTCAGGACAACAAGACTGCCCTCTACTGGGCAGTGGAGAAAGGCAACGCCACCATGGTGCGGGACATCCTGCAGTGCAACCCCGACACAGAGACCACTACTAAGGTAGGTGTGACTGCCTGACACAACAGAACCATACAATATATCAATATCATCAATCAATCATTTCTGTTTGACAGACTCATGGTCCAGGGAGAGAACACATACTATACAACGTAAAGTCAATCAAACACTGGACAAACGGATACATAAGTAAAGAAAATGAAATAAAAATATAATAAAAAAAAAACATTAAGATGGTGCTGGCAGTAATACTGATAATGCTTGAGACAAAAATGCTGAAACAATATTGATGGTTGAACTAGAATAATTTAGCAAAAGATAAAATTGCAATTTTTTATATAGAATATGCTAAATTTAATTTAATGTGTGTGTGTGAAGGATGGAGAAACACCTCTTATCAAAGCCACTAAGATGAGGAACATTGACATTGTGGAGCTGCTGTTGGATAAGGGGGCCAAAGTGTCTGCTGTGGACAAGGCAAGTCTCTAACATCAGTACAGTGTACATCTGTTGACCGCTGTATATGAGATTGCAACTGTTTATGTGTGTATAAAAAATTGTTCTGTGTTTATGTCACCCAGAAAACGGACAGTTTGTTATTTGTGAATGTGACTTGAACCTTAAGTGTATGCACAACTTTGCTTGTTGAGATGAGTTCCTAACACCCTATGTGACTGAAGTAAAGCTTTGTGTATACTACTAATAAAGATTTTTAATTAAGTTGAATTGAGCTTGTAATAAATATTACTCTGTCTTGTTGTCAACCAGAAAGGGCACAGTTTATGTGTGTATTTGTGAATGTGACTAAAGCAAAGTTTGGCCTACACCTTTGATTCAAAAGAAGTTGAATTGCGTTCTTTAACACCCGTGCTGTGTCTTGGTGTTACCCAGAAAGGGGACACCCCGCTCCACATTGCCATTCGTGGACGAAGCCGGCGCCTTGCCGAGCTCCTGCTGAGGAACCCAAAAGATGGCCGCCTGCTGTACCGGCCCAACAAGGCCGGCGAGACGCCATACAACATCGACTGCAGTCACCAGAAGAGCATCCTTACTCAGATCTTTGGTGCCCGTAAGTCCACCCTCTGAACTCTCCCAGTTGTTAAAGCAAAGAGAGCTTCTGGGGTTACCCTTACTAGTCTTGTAGTATGTGAAAGGACAACTCTGTAGCTCTGATGGATTTCTGTTTTAAAGTGTATTTGAGTTTTTTTGACTGCATAGATATTACACCTGGTAGAAGTTTATGAGAAATTAAGTTATTTTAAGATTTTTATAGCACTTATGACTTTAATGTAACTTAATTGACTTTATAATGAGTGATATATGCCACAACTCATTTTCTCTACTCCCTTTCCTTCATCTCTTGCCATCTCTCTCTCTCCATCTCTCTGTCTGTCTGTCTGTCCCCCCCCCCCCCCCCCCCCTCCCACTAGGCCATCTCTCCCCCACTGAGTCTGATGGGGACATGCTGGGTTATGACCTGTACAGCAGTGCCCTGGCGGACATCTTGAGTGAGCCCACCATGCAGCCGCCCATCTGCGTGGGCCTCTACGCCCAGTGGGGCAGCGGCAAGTCCTTCCTGCTCAAGAAGCTGGAAGGTGAGAGAAACTATACACACACACAGGGCTCCAGGCTCTTCCTGAAGGTTCTGTGGGCGACTGAGCGCCCAAATCTGCAGATACTCAGTTTTTAGGCTGTAGGCACTGTTGGAAGAAACAGCCATTCTTTTTTAGGCTCTGTATTTGAAATAAACATCCATTACTTATTAGTAACTGTAGTTCATGCACATTTCTGTGTTATTCTGTTAGTCTGAAGGTGCTGTATAGTCAGTTTAGCATTTAGTTCAGTTTCTTAACCCCCCCACCTCCACCGTTCTGCTCTTTTGTCTCCACCCTCTCCTCTCCTCCACTCCTCTCTTTCCAACCCCCCACCCTCGCTCCTCTAGACGAGATGAAGACGTTTGCCGGCCAGCAGGTGGAGCCCTTGTTCCAGTTCTCCTGGCTGGTGGTGGTGCTGTCGCTGCTGTTCTGCGGCTCCGTCGCCCTGGTGATGGGCTTCACCGTGGATCCCAAGCTGGCCGTGGCCGTGTCCCTCAGCCTGCTCGCTCTGCTCTATGTATTCTTCGGTGAGGCCCCTGAGCGCTGATGTACAGTAAAACACTGACACCTAGCTGATGGATAGACTGTGTCAAAAGTTTTGCTTGTATACTGTTGGAATGCCTGCTGTTGCTATAGCAACATGTAGTAAGGACTGTCAAAAACTTAGGACGTATAACCATTCATTTCATCACAATTTTATATGGCAGTCAGCTTCATTTGTTTATCTGTTTATCTATCAATCTGTCTAGTCATGTGTCTATCCATCTGTCAGTCTGTCTGTTTGTCTCAATGTCAGTGTTGACTGCATCGTTATACAAGTCTTATCTGTGGTGTACATCTTCAGAGCATCTGAGAGCATGTTGTTTTTTCTTTTGACATTCAACATTGCCATTGATGTCTCAATGAGATATCTAACGTCATTTAGTAGGCTGGATCACCTCAGCTGACACCCTTTGAGCTACAATTAGTTGTGCTTACTACATCAGACACCATCACTGTGCTCACAAGCAGATCACTTACAACACAGTAAACAAATGGTGTCAGTCCATTACATGTCTTAATTACTGCCCCCTGTCTACAGTGGTGGTGTACTTCGGCAGTCGTCGGGAGGGCGAGAGCTGGGCGTGGGCCTGGGTGATCAGCACGCGCCTGGCTCGCCACATCGGATACCTGGAGCTCATTCTCAAGCTCATGTTTGTCAACCCACCTGAGCTGCCTGAGCAGACTACTCGAGCGCTGCCTGTCAGGTATAGGAAAGACACACACATACACACACACACACACACACACAAAAGAAGACATAAAGCCAAAGAATTACAAACAATACTGTACATTAACAAAATTTGTCCATAAAATGCGCGCACAAACACACACACATACTAACAAACCCCTCTTACTGTGTTCTCCTGCCAGGTTCCTCTTCACAGACTACAACCGTCTGTCGAGCGTGGGTGGTGAGACGTCTATGGCGGAGATGATCGCCACACTGTCAGACGCGTGCGAGAGGGAGTTTGGCTTTTTGGCCACCAGGCTTTTCCGCGTGTTCAAGACGGAGGACGCCCAGGGTAAGAGCGTCTCCCTCATCAGGTGTTCTGCTGGCTCAGACAGTGAGAGACTGATTGATTGGTTGATAGGCATACTTGCACTTGAGTGTATAATGTAGAAAACAGCACTTAACGAAAGGTTTCTTGTGTCAAAAAATATTGATATTTGAGGAATAAATGAGGATTAAATCCACTCTTTTACGATCCCACCTGTGTTCTGTGAAGGAACCCTTGGGTCAGATAAAGGGAGTTAAAAAAATTAGGTCGTGAAACCTATTTCAAGATCTGAAAATTGGACTTTGGCTGAGACAAGAATAAAAAGCTTTTCAGCAGCTAGGCCCTCTTTAGTCTAATTTAGGACCTATCAATTAAGATTTAAAAGTATGGCTACTTCTCAGTCTGTCTAAGAATTTGGTATTTTGGGGGGGTTGGGGACGACGTCACCTTGGAACCAACTTCCTGAAGACATCAAAAATTCTCCATACTGTATTCAGTTTCGAATTGATGTAGGCCTACTATACTCTTAGGACCAAAATGCTTTCACTTGTCATTCTTTCTGCATTTTGCACACTTTAACTTTCAGATTTATAATATTAATAATAAGAATAATAATGCTTTTATTTTTATTCTTTATTTTTTTTTTACTTTCATCTACTGTACTTTCCTTTTGTTTTTTGTACACCACATAGAAATTCCTTTGTTTATGAAATCTACTGTATAAATAAACCTGCCTGTCCTTGCTTTGCCTTTTCCCCCAACCCCACCAGGGAAGAAGCACTGGAAGAAGACGTGCTGCATCCCGTCTTTCCTGATCTTCCTCTTCATCCTGGGCTGCCTGATCACGGGCATGACGCTGCTGGCGGTGTTCAAGGTGGACCAGCAGCAGCAGACGGTGAACGCGGTGCTGGTCGCCATGGCGAGCGTGGTGGGCCTGGCGCTGCTGCTCAACTGCCGCACCTGGTGGCAGGTGGCCGACTCTGTGCTCAACTCGCAACGCAAGCGCCTGCACAGCGCCGCCAACCGCATGCACAAGCTGAAGAGCGAGGGTTTCATGAAGGTGGGGCGCGTGGCGGGGTCTCAAACATTTAAATGCACGCACACACACACACACACAGACTGCATGCATGAGTTTAGGGAGACAGGGAGTCATGAAAGTGGGGCATGTGTCTTAGACACACACACACACACACACACAGTAACAAAAACTTTTTTAAGCTTTGACTTTACCCTTGTCCTCCAGGTGCTAAAGAATGAGGTGGAGCTCATGGCTAAGATGGCCAAGACCATCGACAGTTTCACCCAGAACCAAACACGTCTGGTGGTCATCATCGACGGCCTGGACTCCTGCGAGCAGGACAAGGTCTTGCAGATGCTTGACACAGTGAGTATTGAGTATCACATTGAGTAACACCCCTCTAGCATGGATGAGTATCACATTGAGTATTACCCCTCTGGAACAGTCTCTGCAAACGCGTCTAACTTTAGGCAGATTACGCAACAGGTAAATTGATCTGTAAATTCAGACCAATCAATGCTTTATGAGCGAGTTAAGAGACAGACAAAAAGAGCCGATAATGTTCCCATCTTTATTTGTCTCTCTACTGTCCCTGTTAAAGAGAATCTGAATAAGTGTTGTTTAATCCCTGATTCTAGAACCTGGCGAAGTGTGGCTCTGCTAACAGAAGTAGCTGTAGACAAACCAGGCTTATTAGCCAGTCTCCATGGGTGATTTAGCCATCATGCGCATGGGTTGTCTGTCTTGAACCCTGTCTGAGGACGTACTCGAGAAAGGGATCTTTTGTCTCGGGACTAAATTAGCCATGGCTCTGGGGTGGTAATCCTTATTTTCCCCCAGAGACTTTTAAGGCTGCCTTTTGTCTTGGCAATAAATTGTCCACCCTGGCGTATCGCTTGGTTTCATAATAGCTCTTATTTTGTGGCTGTGACAAACCTAATATGTCAAAAGCCTCAGTTGACGGGACATTTTTGAGTTGGCATTGCCTTAAATGAATTTGGGCAACGTTTGACAACGCCAGTCAAGTCACACGGTCTGCATTGTCATGTGAGTTCAATCTTGTATTGTTTGTGCCCTTGCATGAACTTTTAAGTTCACACATGAAATCTGACTCTCGCCTGACTCCATGTAAACATGACCGTGAAATGTTACTGCATTTGTTTGTGTCCTTGTGTCAAATATTGTGTTGGTTTGTTTTGATTGCTTAATCGTCCTTTTCTGTGTCATTTCCTCTTCCGTCCAGGTGAGGGTGCTCTTCTCTAAGGGTCCTTTCATCTCCATCTTCGCCAGCGACCCGCACATCATCATCAAGGCCATCAACCAGAACCTGAACAGTGTGCTGCGCGACTCCAACATCAACGGCCACGACTACATGCGCAACATCGTGCACCTGCCCGTCTTCCTCAACAGCCGCGGCCTCAGCAGTGCCAAGAAGATGTGTGCCCCCGCCAACGCGCCCGCCAATGGGGACGCTGGCAATGCCGACGGTAGGGCCCAAGACAGTCTAGACATAACCACAATAAAGATAGACAAACAAGATGTCCAAAAAAGAAAGGGAAAATAATATTTATGCTATTGCATATTATTATACGACTCTCCAGAAAGCTGTGGGAGGTTTCATTCATTTTGACAATTTATAGAGGTCAGTCGTGTCTTTTTAATGGTCACTGTGAAAATATAATGACAGGTGTTAATGCCAGATTTGCTTCAAAAGTAAGATGATTGACCAGTTCTGTTAATTCGTGGTGGAATAGTAACAAATTAAATTTCAAAGATGTCTGCCTGTTCTTATGGCATCCTAGGCCTAGATGTCGGGCCAGCTTGTCCTGACGTTCCTAAAATGGGCGACAGTCAATAGATTATCTTACATAAAGTGGTGATGGAAAATCACATACTTTAAAAATGATTGAAAAAAAAAGAAAATAAAAAAGGACCGTAAAATCAGTCATTTCTTAAAAGTAGTAGGTTTGCGTTCTGTCATTGCCTATGCTCTTTGTGAGGTTTGATTACAGCATTTGAAGTGGGAAAAGTAGTTGGGCAGAGAATGCAGCGTAACAACATTTGTGCAGCTCTTGCAGATGAGACCTGACCCAGACTGTCTGACCTCAAAAATGATTTGATGTGTTGGCCGTGCGACTGGCCGTGAGCTCTTGCAATTTGCAATCTGACTCGTTTACATGTACCAAGAGAAAGTCGAACTAAATCTGATTAAAATCGAACTTTTAAAAGGCATGCGTAGACCTTGGGCCTGGTTGAAATTGAACTAAAAAGGGTTAATGGGTGAAAATCAAATTTCTCTGCATGTATTTGAAAACCACAGATAGCTGAGCTATTGACTAGGCACTCCTCCTTCAGAAGTGACAGACACAGTGGATAGTAACAACAACTTTACTGGACGCATGTTCAATACTCAAAACAATTCAAAATAATATATGTACAAAAAGTACCTACTGTACAGTAGTGGAGTGTTGGCCATCTCCTCCCTCATATTTACATCATAGTCTTCCAAGTTATGGTCAAGGTTTGTGGTTTAGAATCGAGCATCTTTGTTTTGGAAACATTCGGTTAGGTTACTAGAAACGCAAACGGGAGTACACTGCCACCTACTGTCGCAGAGTCAAATGCACTTAGGTGAATAATTCATTTTCTGTACATGTGTATGTATGTAATGTATATCAATCATTAGCTTAGTCTTTGGCAATAACTTAATTTAGATGTGCATGTAAACATACTGAGTGTTTCTATCTTTCTCTCTTTTTATCTCTTTAATGATCCAACTCTGTCTTCCATTCCTTTCATCTTCCTACTTGTCTGTCTGTATGGTGATGTCTTCCTACTTGTGTCTGTAGGTTGGCACGAGGAGCTGGACAGGAAGCTGTCCCAGCACAGTTTGGGCGAGATGGCGAAGTTTGGCAGCAAGACCACACTCAACCGCAGGGTGAGTTTCTACACACACACACACACACACACACACACACACACACACACACACACA
>JAGFZM010000321.1:37752-50685 GCA_017657215.1 Limnothrissa miodon | reverse complement strand
CTCTCTCTCTCTCTCTCTCTCTCTCTCTCCCTCTTCCTCTTCCCTCTGTCTGTCTCTGAGCAGTATAAGGTACCATCTATGAAAAAGAAGCAGGTACTGGTTCTCTTTAGCCCAAAAAAGCTTTCCAACGCTCTGCTCTGCTCTGCCTGCTTCGCCGCAGTCCCCTCCCCCCCAACCCAACCCAAAAACTAACCCCCTCTACCACGCCCTCTGACCCTACCTCACTCTCTCTGCATGCCGCCTGAGAAAAGTAGTTTCTGAACATCTGTGGGGAAGGAGGATGTTGATTTTTGAATGAATTACAATACAGTTAATATTTGTATTTACATACACATATATACATACAGCAAATGTTTATTTGTACGATTTTTTCCCCCTATGAAATTGTGCACTATACAATAGCATATTTTTTCCTCCAACTGTCATTATACGCTATCCTAAGTATTTTTAAGGAATATTTTCGTCATGAGCTGTATAGTCTCCTCCTTCCCCAGTATTTCAATCTCTAAATGAGTTTACTCCCTTCTCTCATCCCAGATTGATCTCCCCCACCTCCTGTGAAGTAGAAGGTAGAATCCCACCTCCAGCCCGCCGCTCTCCTCCCCTGCCCTTGTTTCCATTCAGGCAAAGCTGTCCGTTTCAATAACGCTGGCTGCTCTATGCTCCCAGGCCGTTGAAATGACCCCACGTGCTCTCCCTTGGGAGTTTAAATGCCCCCCATCCACCCTCCCAGGGAGAACAAAATGCTGTAGATTAGTTGCACATGTGCTGTGTGGAGATCTGCCTCCTTGCACCCCATTATATGAATATTCCACCCTATAATAATAATAATAATAATAATAATAATAACATGTAAAATTTCATTCTTAAAATGGCCCTAACCCTCCAGACCTGCTTTAGTCACTCCAGCCTAAACCCAGAGCTGGTGTTTCTGGTTTTCTGGAAGGGGACTGAGGGTTGATCTCCATGTGGGTTGTTCCCCTGTAGCAATAAAAGAGACCTGTCCATGTAGCATCAAGTCAAGTGCAGAGCTGCTATAGTGACCCAAAGACTTTGACTAGCGCTAGTGTGGTTTGATATTAACACGCCTAGTGTGAGTACTAGACTCGTAGTCTACACTGGTACTGTTGGTTCACAGACTGCACAAGGAAAGAAGTCAAGACCTGGACTGACCCGTTTTTTTCTAAGGGGATTCTTCCCTGGAAGTACCTTTAGGTCGAAGTATTGACTTAGTTCCTGGTTAAGAGCGCAAGAGAGCATCTTGTCAAAAAAAAAAACAGACACAATAGGGAACATGCACTGTGTCCAGGAAGACTGTTGATCTTTTTCTTGTCGTTCCTTACATAGACTAAAAACAACAAAAATCTGAAATGTATTCAGCTAAAAATGAATCAAAACTTTACTAAAAGTAAATTTAGCATTGAAGTTGCGTTTTTTTTACCGCTGATTGTACGCACAGATTCTGAATGACCTGTTAATGGTACATAACCCATAGAAACCTATAGCAACAAACACGTCATGGCTTATTGCCTTATTAGGCATACACAGCGTGCCCTTCTCATTGTGGCTGTTGATTATTACAGACAAGGTGTTGCCTTTTTGTCTACCAAAAACTAAGAAGTGTGGATGTTTTTTTATTCGGAAGCGTCTAGACCTAGCTGAATAACACATTTTATTCTCACTCATCTATTCCTGCTGCTGATTCTCTCTACTTTTTCCCACCGACATTCAATTAATCCGTCTTCTCCTCTGTCATGAAAAGGTAATTCTGGAAAGCCGACATTTCATTTGACCGTCACCTTGGATAGTTAATTACATTAGGAGGGATGTTAGATGTGATGCTCACACAATAGAATGCATGTGGGATGAATACATCCATGAATTGCAAGTACTGGATTTGATTGTGTGTGTGTGTGTGTGTGTGTGTGTGTGTGTGTGTGCGTGATTATCAGGGTTCTGCGTCTGTCGTGTCAGGAGCACCAGGCATCTTACTGAGCTCAATGAACACCGATGCTGTGTGCGAACGCATCAAAATTATGGAAGGGATCGACCAGAGCATGCTGGCTCAGTACACAGCCACGATTAAGAAGGTACTGTCACGATGTGTGAGAAGATTGTATGTGTGTGTGTGTGTGTGTGAAATGATAGGAATAGCAAGACTCTCCAATACTGACCTGTGTGTGTGTGTGTGTGTGTGTGCACCCAGGCCAATGTCAATGGCAGAGTTCTGTCTCAGTGCAACCTCGATGAGCTGAAGAAGGAGATGAGCATGAATTTTGGTGACTGGCAACTCTTCAGAGGCATGGTGAGTGGCCAATAACTCTTTAAGCCTGACCTTTAACCTTTCGTAATGTTAAAACCTATGACTATAGTATTGTGTCTATTTGGTGTATACCAACATAGACAAATTGACTATAATAATTTATAATATGTATGGGGACATTTATGTTCTCTGTGATTGTCATTATCTAAATATTACTTTTTTCATCTGAGTATTACTTCCTAATGTGTGCACTTTATATGCAGTGAATCGTAAAAGTATCAACGCTAGTGATTATTGTGATTATTGATTATTGTGACTAGTGAATCTTGTGTCAAACTCCCTCAGCTTCATTTGGAGATTTGTTCACCTGTAGCATGTGTTCTGCTGTGCCCGTTACACAGGTGATGGAGATGCGCCACGTGGAGAGCCAGGTGCTGCAGGAGGACGCGTGCAGCGAGCAAGGCAGTGTTATAGGTCAACCCGACCCCACAGTGAGGCGCGCCCCTGCACCACCGCATGCCGGCGCAGGACACCATGACATCTACAGCTTCAACCTCAGCTTCGAGGAGCTCAGCAACGTGGGTCTAGACGAGCCTCCGCGCCAACCTATCCCGCCGTGGACTGTGAGTACTTCCTGCTTCCTGTTTAGGCTTCATCACTTCCTGGTGCTCCACCACCACTCGGTATAGTTCTGGACATAGTTCATAGCTCATAGTTCCATGCACTGTCTGTGCCATAGAACTAATACGATTTCGGTATGTACTACATGAAATAGAATTGAAAATGAACCAGTATCAAAGCACACTGAAGGAGGGCACTTTTTAATCAACGTTAATTCTCTGTAGAAGTTTGTGCTGTCACACCAGAATGAATTTAACTTGACTTAACTTTGACAAACTAAAAAACACTTAAGTCACTAGTGTGTTGTTATAAGTTGGTGCAGTGTCAGAATTTTAGTTTGAACAGTTTAAAGCAGTTATTTTCAAGGGGAAAATAACTGCTTAGTGGTACTTAAACTTCTGAACTTTCTTTTTCTCCTCTCTCTCTCCAACTGTCTCTTCCCCTCTCACTCTTTCTCTCTCTGCTCTGTGTAGGCCACCACCCACCGTACCCCCAGCATGTCTAGCCTGAACTCCCAGGAGTCCTCCAATGACATCTGCAAGCTGACGGACAAGCAGCAGGCCGAGTACCGCAACGCCTACCAGGAGTACATCGCCCAGATGGCCCAGATCGAGAGTGCCAACATGGGCGGCGAGAAGACGGCGCCGCCGCACCCCAGCCAGTTTGCCAACTCCGGCACTGCCGACGACAAACTCAAGGACAAGGTGTCCAAGCGAGGCAATGTGGGAGGAGGAGGAGGCAAGGGGTCGTCCGACGCGACAGACTACAATGGCTCGGACACCGCGCCGCTGGATCCGATCACGGAGGAGGACGAGAAGTTAGACCCCGGTTCGTCTCGCAGCCTGCTGGGCCGCAAGAGCTCCACGGAGCGCAACGAGAGGGGCGGGCTGTTCCAGGGCGCGGCTGACCTGAAGCTGAAGGCCGGGGGAGTGGGCGGAGGCCTGCGCTACCAGAAGCTGACCAGCGATGACGAGGAGTCTGAGGAGTCCGACCAGGGACCAGTGCCAAAGCCCAGCGCTGGGGGGCGCCCCGATGGGCAGAAGGCAGCAGCAACGGCATCATCTGGCGAGCCCAAGGCGAAGGACTACCTGTCTGACAGCATGCTGGACAAGAAGGACTCGTCCGACTCTGGCGTGCGTTCCAGCGAGAGCTCGCCCAACCACTCCCTGCAGGATGAGGAGGCGGACCTGTCGCAGCTGGAACGGGCAAACCTGATTGAGCTGGATGAGGACGGCGTGGCGCGCAAGCGCGGCGGCGGCACCAGCACCTCCAGCGGCATTCCCAGCAGCCTCAGCGGCCTGCAGGACCCAGCGGTGGTGCGCATGTCCATCTGCTCCGAGGACCAGTGCAGCCTGTTGGCCAGCAGCCCGGAGGAGAGCTGGCCCAGCTCACGCAACTACAACCTCAACCGCACGCCCAGCAGCACCACCCTCAACAACAACACCAACGCCCAGCGGCAGGCAGGCAGGGCCGGGGAGGACGCCCCCACCTCCAATAACACCGGGGGCAGCGCCATCATCAAGCCGCCTGGCACCAGCTCTGGCCCGGGCTCCACCACCACGGGCAGCGGCACCACCGCCAACTCGGCCCTGCAGAACGAGAATGTGCGCGTCGTGCATCTGAAGCGAGGCCTCAACCCCGGCGACCCCCCTGAGATCACCACCGTCTCTTCCGACACTGTCACCTTCGGGGAGGAACGGGAGAGCATCCTGTGAGCGGGCGTTTCTCGAAGATCACTCCCCGACCCCTCTAAACTCACAGCCACCCACCAGATGTCGATAATGTGGTGCATGATGGGTGTTTAGTCATAGGAAATAACTGTCAGTCCTGCAGTAGTAGTGTAGGTAGAACACGGTCTGCATAGCTAGCTAGTTCTTGGTTTTCATTATTCCAGATTATTCCAACATTGCTCCTTTACACAAACTTGATAACAGGCTGAAGTGAAAGCTGCCCACTAATTCATACATCACAGTACTGATGTTCTGTGTACTGCACCAGTAGTATCATCAGATGTTTGTGGAATCACAAGTGATGCATGGAAAGTATTAAAGTTTTTAGTGTAGTAGAGCTCCATCATTAAAATGGTCCTTAATAGCACTACTTGGAACCACTTTGTGTTTAAAATATCACAGTTTGCCAGCACTACTGAAGCACATTTAAGTCATGAGTTACAATATGTCGGAGTTTTTGTCAGTAAGTATTAGATGTTGTCAGTGATAGACTTCTCTCTTGCAGACCAGTGACTTCTCAAGGTGTAGTGTCGCATGCTGCTGATTGTGCTGAAACTTGCATGTGTGTTATTTATTTAACAGCCATTAGGGCACACGTAGGACAATGCATGCACTGGTGGATGGTTATGTGCTTTAAATATATCAGTGTTAAAGTTCGTTCAGTACAAAATATCCCCTCTTAGAATTGTGCTAGTTGTCCAAAAATAAATGGTCTTTAAATGTATTACACTATTTGGTTCTGGTGGTGAATTATGTGAGAAAAACGTCGTGGATGATGCTAAATACAAATTTAAACGATTTTTTTGAAGGTTTTACAAACTTCAGTCCCTTTCAAACTTACAAATCAAGTAAGAGCTAGAACCGCTCTAACTTTGTGCGAAATTCGTAATGTATAATTGTGGTCATACTTTTAGAAACTACATTTTACATGTGGGCTACCAATTCTGGCCAGTAGATTCCTGCAATGTCGTAAAAGTACAGTTGGGCGGCAGTATGGTCCCAATCTTAAGTAGACGTTTGGAATCCGTTACAGTGGAATTGTTTTGCTTCTGGTGCTCAGGCTGTTTCTGCGTCTAAACATCTGGGCGATATGCGCTGTTTTGAAATAATCTTCGTGGTATCATGAACCATTACATAAAAACACAAGGTAACATCTAATATTTAATTTATTTGGTATAAAAGTGCAATTTACAATATCCATTCTAAAATTAGCAACGTGATAAACACCATGTGTTTTATGTCAATGACAACAGTGCGAACAGGGTCTGTTTAAGGTTTATGTCTCTGTTTATCGTGGTTATAGAGATATGAAGATAATTTAGCAAATTCGTAGACTCTTCCAGCTCCGTCTTAACAAAAAAGGCGAGAGCTTAATGTTTTGTCCTCATCTCCTAGTCGACACATTTGCTTCTGTTGAGTGTAAAACAAGATCTTCCTTTGGAAGAAAGAATATCAGGTCCGTAGATAAATACCATACACCACATAGAATGTCTTTATAGCCGGTCTTGAGGAAATCCTTGTCAGCTCAGACGAATTCCAGGCATAAGACGAAAGAAGTGGACAAAGAAAGCAGAAATCGGTCCCGTTTTCTTCGTCTAAACCTCGCAGTCGCACCTGCAAAAGATCCAGAGAAAGAGGCGTGTTTAGAGAAGGAGAGAAGACAGATCCTGTCGGACAGAGCGGCGCCAGGGAGGAAGCCACAGTTCTATTTTAGCTTTTACGAAACATCAAATTAAACAATGTGATAGTGGGCAATCCCGAAACGGCAAATCAAGAAGGCATTTCTGGCTATAAGGTGGAAGGGCGCGGTGTTTTAATGTAACTGGCGCCGACGTTGTCTACACAATTTCTGGAAAGGGTTCAGACAAGTCTGATCACAACTGCAAGCATGCAAGACTAAACAGAATTACATTAGAGCTCATCGTCCAAGGATAGTGCTCCCGTGTCAGAGACGGTGGCCTGATAACTGATTTTGCTGGCAAGGTTATGTACAGAGCTTATATATGTGAAGTATTTCAATGACAAAAAATGTACCTCTCAGCGAAAGAATGCTCGATTGTCATCAGTGGCAACTTCTGTGGAAAGTTCCTTGGACTAGAACCAAAAACAAAAAGGTGTTATGATTAGCAGAGTTTATGGACAGTCAACATGCAAATGTATCCCATAAAGTATGAAATATAGCCTACTCCAACACTGTTTAGTTTTCGAACCCCCCTCCCAACACACACACACACACACACACACACACACACACACTTGAACTTAAATCATGTGCTCGAGTATATGCAATGATAAACGGTCTGTAGAGAGGTTGGTGACTGTCTCGTTATCTGGGTGTTTATTTTTTAAAAACGAATAAACATGCCTTCACCTGTACAGAGATGATGCTGACTTCAGTGTTAATGGTGGTTAGTGGGCTTCTGATGGTCGACATCTCCTGTCTCTGATGGTGCTGCGGCTGCGGTTTCTGTTGTCGGCTCACCAGCGCAGAGCTTGAGTCCAACGCGATCTGAAGATCCAGAATGTAGTCAATGACGTGTTGAAGGATCTCCATCTTACTGACGCTCCTGTTCTGAGGCAGGCTGGGCACAAGCTCCTTTAGCTTACTGTAGCAGTCGTTCATGTTGTAGAGCAAGCTCAGGGCATCATCCACGGTGGTCTTGTTCCGCGCAATTACAGCGCTGTGATCAGGCGCACGAGTGATGGTAGTAGACCTCCTCATAGACGTCACTGGACTTATCGCCTTCATAATGGCTAATCAACCGAGTGAACGATGCGCTGTGTCGCAGTAACCCTGTCTCCAGCAACAAACGGTCCTAATGTAACTACGTTACGCTGCGTTTATATAGCAACCGAATGGGGTTTGATGCGCAGATGAGATCTGGTTTTGGATTGGCTACCTCGGTATTGTCAGTCCTTCTGTATGCATGTGATCATTGGCTTAAATATTGGGCCTCTCCCACTCCCACCTTCCGCATTTTTTCACCAGTGGCATGGCAATGTGGGCAAACACAGATCTAAATCATAGAGTTCGAAAAGTAAGGAATGTAGCAATACGGTTAATCAACAGAGACAGAGATGTGCTGATCATTTTGTTGAGAGTTTTGAATTTGTTTTGTTTTAATCCGAACGTGGTTAAATGCATATGGGGATTGTTATCTCTCTCTCTCTCTCTCTCTCTCTTTTTAATGCAATGGGATTTTAATACACACCAATGCTGATGGGATGACTTTTGTGACACCCACTATACTATAGAAAACTAGCCTAGGCCCAAATCAGAAGCATGTTCCAAAGCATTGCACCACGTTGTGTTTTGGTGCTGATGAAGCTTTAGATCCCAGCAGTTTCAAGTTAGCCTACTTAGACATATTTTTTTAAAACACTAGTCAAAATGTCACTATGTCAAAAACATTTAGGCTATTCTAAGACATGATTATTGACTAGACTAATTCAACATTTAGACCCAATCCTTGGTAGCGTTTAATTTTCTCATCTTCAGTGATGTTAAAATTACTTTAGCTGTGCGTGATCAAGAGTGTGATTTGTTAGTATATTGATTATTATGCAAATTGATCTGCAAAGTTAAGAAACATCTGCATGCAATTTGTAGACACTGGGATTCACTGTGCCCATCTTTGATGTTGGTGTCTGTCTTGGCACGCTCATCTTGTGCGCAAGCTATTCGCTGTAGTGCGCACCTCAAGCCTCTCTGGCGCCAAAGCCGTGACGTCACTCATTCAAAGTAACCCCCGGAGCCTGGCCTTCCGGCGCCACTCAGGCGGCCGCGAGGTCTTCGCCACAGTAGGCCAAGTGACAGGGCGGCATGGTGTGCGTGCTTGTATCACTGATGCTTTCTCAGCTGCAAATTGAATTTATCAAGCTCCTTTTCTTGAACTCCGCTACACTGCATCTATGAAAATGGATTAATGCTGCACTGTCCAAAAGGCTTGATGAATGGTCAAGAACTGTGTCAAAGTATGTAGGCTAGGCCTTCATGCAATAAACAGGACTACTTATCAAGAGTTGCTTGGGATATCAGCGGGTTCTTCTTGTTGTCCTATCATGGCCACAGACAGTGATGGATAGACAGTATCAGTGTGTGTGTGTGATATTCTCTATGAATGAGGGTAGATGTGTGTTTGTGTATGTGTGTGTACAAGAGACCAAATGTCAAAAACAAACAGAGCTGTGCCCCTATGCCAGTCTCTGGTAGCTCAGTGGGTTGTTGTGTGGGCATGACTGCCCAGCGCAGGAGAGAGAGAGAGTCGGGTATCAGCTCACGTTCTCCTCTCGGTCTCTCTGCTGCAAAGCTCTAAGGAACAGAGAGAGTTTTCTCCACCAAAGAAACTCTGTTGTCGCCGTGCCAACATAGTGACTTGGCACTGTGGGAGGTGGAGGATATTCTCTATTCAGTAGGCTACTACCATATGGGTTGACTGGTGTTTGTGTGTGGATTTAATTTTGTTCATACAGTTTTGTACACACTATGTGTGTGCATTCATGAGCATGTGTGAAAATAAGTTTATGTATCTGTCTTTTGAGGGAGAATGACACTGTGAGATTTATTATTTTACTAAAAAATCATAAGGCTGCAATGGGATTGTGAACCAACTGTTTCTAATCATTACCATGTTATACGGGAATCCCCCCAGTTGTCAGCCAGATAATCAGCATTAGTCCATAAAACAGCATTAATGTCTCTTAATTCTGTTGAAGCTAAAATCTGTTGAAGCTATTGTTTGAGACCAAGACATGTGTACAGCCTTGCACATGATATGAGAGTTGCATCTTCCATTCCTCAAATATTTATAGAGTGATGTTACTGGCTCTCCATGGTCTCTATGGAAACAGTCATCATTAAACCGCTCCCTGGTACCCAGGTTAACATGGGGCTGATGATAAGAAACAACCTCTACATTCCAGAGAAGTCATTGACATTGACACTGCATTGGTAGTTCCAGAGAAGAAAAACAAACTGTTGTAATGGCTCTGCTTTTTTTCAGGTCCATAGTTTGATGACTTTGTGCAGACACAGCAACAAGCTTACTATAACTGTAAACAAAAGTACAGAATTAATACATCAGGCCGTTAAGAGGATTTGCCAGCGACCTCTGACGGGCGATGAGTGAACTTGGGGAATGGTGTGTGTGTGTGTGTGTGTGTGTGTGTAACCAATGTCTGGTGTCTCTCCACTCACCTGTCCATGCCCAGCCCAGATGTCTCCCTCCAGTCAACCTGCGCAAACTGTCAGCTACACTCACCTGCTAGAGAGGACTCTGAAGGGGGGAGGGAGGGCATGTGTGCGTGTGAGGGGGGAGGGATCTCCTTTCTCCTGGAATGAAGGTTAAAAGCTTACTTTGTGGGGCTTTGTTGTGGAGGAGAAGGCATGTTGTGTGGTAAAGATGTGCGGCTTTTTAATGAAGAGCATTTAAATGCACTAAATATGCATGTGATTGTGAATATAACAAATACACACTCCAGGTTATGTCCTGATTATGTTTGAATGTATACTCATCATCATGGGTACTCTCATGGGTATTAATCTTACTCTTTACTCATTATGGGTATACTGTACGTCTTAATCTGTTCTCATCATATCGTCATGGGTATATGTCCTAATATTTGCTCATTATGGATGTTTACACTGAATATATTATTCTCCATACCTACTCTATTTTTATAATACTCATTCTACCTTTCCTCCCAAAAGGAGGCCCCTACACCCACCGGCTTCTTATGCTCTGCTTAAGGTCTCCTACTAATGACACAAGTTTTCTGTCTAAAGGTTTGATATGTATTGGTTTCAACTTTGATTTGTTCCCTGTATTTAGTGACAAAGCTCACCCTTGCCATACAAATGGCATGCAAAGTAAGCAACGCAAGGAATCAACACAAAATAGTTTGAAGATCAAAAAATCTAAGTGTGAAGATCCATTTAGTTGACCTCACTTTATACTGTATGAAAGAACACAGCGAAAGCTTATGACTGTTTGTGTGTGTGTGCGTACATCCATGCAGAACACGCAGAACATGCACAGACAATAGATGCTTTTCTGTGATCAGCTGTGTGGACCATCTGAAGACCCACCCCCCAACACACACACACACACACACACACACACAGTCTCTACCCATTTAGTGTCGTCTCCTTGCCTCTGCTCTGGTCCCGCCAGCTGGCATCCTCCTTGACCCAGTTTGACTCTCCCTCTCTCTCTTTCTGACTGCTCTCCATCTCGCAGGTCATCTCGTCTGAACCTGGCCATCTCCATGGCGACCTAGTTGCCTTATTAAACACACCCTCCCGTCATCAGTCTCACATGTCAGCACCAAAGGGATTGTGCATTAGTATGTGAATATATAATGATCTTATAATATCTATTACATGAGGCCCATTTACACTGTTGGGTGATTTTTAGAGATAATAAACCTTTGCCTTTCTTCACTGGAGTGACTCCACAAGGGCCTTTTGCGAGGCTGAAGTAAGGTGTGTCTGGTGATGAGTGCCTGGGGGTGGGTACCCTTTGAATGGCTCAGAAACGTTGGCTGCTTGTGGTGGTTTGTTTGGGGAAAAAAATGGCTGTGGATGACAGCAAGCCCACACTGTAAAAAAAAAACAAAAAGACAGAGGCTTCACATACAGCTAAACAGATTGAATTTTGCTGAGGTTCACTGACTGTACCAAGTGAACAGTGCATTACATTTTACTTCAGGTTTAATTGTTGGATATTCATCTACCAGGTAATTACAGATGAAACAGGCTGTTCCTAAGTGTGGTATATGGGATGGATAGGCCTAGGCTATTTTAAACCTGATTGGATAATTTAAGTATGGGTTGCTGTAGCAGCCCATGGGAACAAACTTAGTTAAATGTTTAAGAAGAGATCTGGTGAGATTTGCTGCAGCTGAGGGAGAGATGAGATGGTTGCTGCAGAGGTAGGTAGGGCTGTATGGTGGTGTACTTATATCCTGTTAACAGTGAAGACACAAAGGCTGAAAGAGCTGGAGAGAGGGGTTGTCCTGAACATGTCTCTGTTACTGTACCTAGGTAGTGTGCCAGGGTATTGTGGAGGAAACAGGAATACAAACAGGTCAGCAAAACCACTGGCTTTAAAGTGGCCTATGAAATGTATGTTGAGTGAGGTGGAGTATAGCCTAGTGTAAAGCAAATGGATTAATTGATGCTTTAGTACACATATAACAACCATTTACAACTCTTCTATTCAATTCCATGGAATTACTAGTTGTAGTAGTCACTTTTAAAATCAGCTTTTCCATCCAGTTTCCATCTTTATCTGACAAACTATGATGATGGCACCAGCTGCCTGCATTTCATTTGAATACTGTACTGAATACTTGTATTTTTAGATGAGTGTAGGAGTAGGTTAGCAAACAATCTGCTTTTGGGCTTGTGTCTAGGTTTCTTTGTTTCAGGGAGCTAGAGGTTGCTTACTGGTAGAGATACAATCCTTAAAAAATGGATGAAGGAAGAACCTGAGGCATCAGTGAGATGGTGAAAGGGAAAGAGAGAGGGAGAGTGTGTGTGTGTGTGTGTGAGAGAGAGAAACAGAGACAGAGAGGGAGGGTGTGAGAGAAATTGGGAACACTAAATGAGACAGTGCCACACAGGTAAAGAGACTGACGAGATGGAAAGCAGGAGGAGAAATGAAAAACAAAATAGAGGAAAAGAGGAGACAGAAACGAAGGGGAAAAGAGTGGATAAAAAAATGGAGATATCGACAACAAGAAAGACAGGGAGGGAAAAGTCACTTAAGGATGAAGGTGATAAAGAGAGAAAATAAGACACTGAAGCTTGGAGAAAAAAAGGTTGATTGTGGAACAGAACGGGAGGGAGATGAAACATAAGGACATAAACTGCTTAGTGATTTGAGAATATTAAGCCATCCATTCAGGTCTCTCAAAGGAGAGAGAGAGACAAGAGAGAGAAACATAAACAAGCCATTGCCACACAGAGCAAGAGGATGAGTGTGGGAAAGAAAGGCAAGGAGAGAAAAGCGACAGTGTGGAGGAGGAGTAGAGAAAAGAGAGAGAGAGATGCCTTGCGAATGACCTCACTGAACAGGTGCTGTTTGCTTGGCGCTCACACCCCAGTGCTGGGACATCAAAGAAGGCGCGGCCAGGGCCTCCGGACACGGGTATACTCTGTTTGCCCGGAACCTCTCTCTCACCTCTTCTTCCTCACACACCCTCTATTCTCTCACCCTCTCTCTCTCTCAGTTCCTCTATCTATCTCTCTATATCTGCCCCTCGTTTTCTCATTTGCAGGTATCTGTGTGTGCAGAGTGGACCTGACTGTGTGTG
>JAGFZM010000321.1:0-32752 GCA_017657215.1 Limnothrissa miodon | reverse complement strand
CCCCCCTACAGTCCATAAAGTCAGCACAAAGGTCAGGCATGGACAAGGACCTGTCACTGTCCACTCTCCACTCTCCCGCTACAAGATAAGCTCTGCAATGGTAGCCCATGAGGGACAAAAAGAAATCCTACCCTCTCCGTGTTCATGCAAAACATCACACAAATGGGTCCAAAAGACATTTATGACCCAAGAAAGGGAGAGCGAACGAAGCCTGTGCACGTAACAGATACTGTGTGTGTGTGTGAGAGAGAGAGAGAGAGAGTGTGTGTGAGAAAGTGTGTGTGCATGTTTGTGCATGTGTGTGTGTCATAGCATAGATTTTCACCACAGAGAGAGCAACCCAGGAGGAAGCCTCTTCATCAGGTTCAGCCTAATCTGCTACCAATCAAAACAACAACTCGTGTCCTTGTTGAGCGCGTGACCTCGTTTGGATCCGAGTTGAGTGGAGCAGGGGGGATCAGATTTGGTTGGGGGTTGATGGAGTGAGGAAATCTGAAGGGTGGCAGAGTGGGGTCGGGTGGGGGTATCTGGCACACAAAAGGGGAGATATGAATAAATATACAAATATGAATACATATACAATATGATAGCCATATCACATCAGAGTTTAATAATTTGTTAGTTCCTAATTGACCTCCTTGACCCCTAAGCCCTAAACCCTAAAGACCTGAGTGGTCTGTTCATGCAAGTTGTGTCATTGAGGGTGCAGGGCTCTGGGGTTAGGAGACATAGGAATTCAGACATATCAATTAGCATACAACCAACCTACATAAAGCAGTTAAACAGTCGAAAGTGACAGGTAATACTTAGGACTTCGGCACATGTAGTACTGGATAAGGGGTGGGGAAGAACAACAAAGCAAAAAGTATCACAGGATAAATTATAGAGTACTTACTGCATAGGTATGCTGGAGTAACACAAACGACATGACAGTAGTTTGAATGCTGCCTAGACTACTGCTTATGAAATTGGGTGCATCAGAAATCATGGAAATATCATCCAATGAATTGCATTAAATGGGTATCCTATCTGTAGTGATGGTAGGGTTGTTTATTGATTCATCAATGTATAACATAAACTTGGTGGTCTGGAGGTAGAGGTGTAACAAGCACAATGGGGTGTTTTAATTTGTTGAAGGGGTCAAATGAATGCCTGCATTGTAATAAGACTAGGTTGGACAGACTAAGATATCGTTCATGTGGTTTATGCTATTCCAGTATGGCACTATATAATGTATCCCTTGTCAGTGTTTATTACATCGATCTCACCTTACCTTACTCCTTGTTCCTCACGGGAGGTAATATACATGTAAAGCATTCTAAACCGGCAGCATTATTCACCTTTATGCAGTGTTTTGGAGGATCTGTGAGGTATCATAAAGCAACTGTTTAACATACAATCAAAGTCCATAAAGCAGATGAAGAGCTTAAAGTGAACGCATCAGCTGAGGTAGTTGAGGTACATCAGGCGACGTGATTCACCTCCGTGCGGCGTTTTGGAGTACCCCGGAGGAGCGTGAGACCCATTGTGTCTTTTTAATTCTCTCTGAGTGGAGACAAAAAAAGGTGAGGGTCTCGCATCTCCCTCCGACTGTGAGAACCTCGGTGAGGAGAGGAGAGGGGAGAGGGGCTCGCAATCACGACCGGCCCTGTCGAGTGTCACTCCCCATGTAGTGGGAGTGCAGGGAGAGCAGGGTTAGAGGGTGTGGGGGTGGGGGTGGGGGGCTGTCTGAAGGGCACTCCAAGGGCACTCCATAGCTGATGACAATCTGCACTCTTACTCAAATATACATACAAAGACATACACACACACACATAGAGACAGGGTAATGCACACACACACACAGAGACACACACATTGAGAGAGAAAGAGAACTACACACACACACACACCTAGATATGTATGCAAATGTATACAGACGCACCCTTATATGAATTTAGTCATGAACCATACACTCCAACTACATATATATGCAAATGCCCCCTGCGCCCACGCAGATACAACCCCTCAAACACACACACACACACACACACTCCAGAGATATGAAAGAGCTGTGAAGAATATGCGGAATAGCTTCAGTTAAAGGGGGGAGGTTTCAGGCTATTGTTTGAACCCTTTTGTGTGAAGGCAATATAACACACACAATTTCCCTTTCATTTCACCCTCATAAAACACAGCTGATGTAGTTTAATGCGAAGACAACTTTCCTCTACAGACACTGGCTTGAATTGGTGTGTAGTTTGTGAGGATGAGAGCTTTACAATGGCGCTGTAGTCATAGTCATCCAGGCATCTCAAGCTCATGACTGGATTGGGTGTTTGAGAGAATCATGTGCAATTCCCACAGGGTGCTTCCCCATGGATAGCATCAAACTAGTGGACTAAACTATATGTTCTGAATGGTTATTCTTTGTCTCCATTTAACAGTGAGATTCATTTGATGTGAAGTGGAGGTCGGTTTGTTTACACAGCCACCGAATGAACCACTGCCCCTGATAGCAAAATGGTGATTGTGCTTGAATATCAAGGGGAACAGAAGGAAGGCTTGTTTTTTTGTGCCATTCGAATGTGCTTGTATTTCCAAGAGGTTTGTGTAAGCCTCCACCCTGGAATGGATCATTTCCCTGGGTGCGGACATCCGTCTGTCCGTGCCTTACCGCACTGACAACCTAATCTAATCGGCTGCCTTTGAACGAGTGGCGGAGAGAGAGAGAAAGAGAATGAGAAGAGGTGTGTGTGTGTGTGTATGTGTGTGTGTGTGTGTGGGTCTAGGAGTGTTGCGGGGTCTTCGGTCTGCTTGCCTCAGCCACGACCGGAGGGCGGACAGGGCAGGCACCATCATCATCCTCCCTCGCTGTCAGAGCCGGACGCCCTCCAGTTGCCATGGCGCATGGGCAAGGATGTCCGCCGGCGCTGCCAACAACAATCTCAGCCTCAGGGAATCTGGCCGCCGCCGTGGCACGGAGGGGCATTCTGGGTACGTGCAGTCAGCAGACAGGAAACAGGCGCTTCTGTCCGCTACTGCTGTGGCCACTGCTGCCGCCGCCGCTGTTGCTGCCACATCTATCTGTTTTCTCTCCTTTGACTCTCTCTATCCATCTCCCTCCCTCTCTCTCTCTCTCCCTCTCTCCCTGCAGAATTTCTCTCCCTCGTTCTCTCTCTCTCTCTCTGTCCTGCTATCTATCTCTCCTGTCAGTAACCCTCTACACTCTGCATCTCTCTTTCAGTCTGGAGCCTGTCCAGTGAAAGCTGACTCCTGGACATGCGAGTGCTCAGACCACCCCCCACCACACACACACACACACACACACACACACACACACACTAATACACAATCCCAATCACACACACACCTTCCTCTTGCCAGTGCTTATCTGCTTTGCTCCTCCTGCAGAGAAAGCGCCTCTCACATTCCCGCCAGTTAACACACAGCCAAGAGAACAACAGAACACAGGACACCCCATCACACCGCACACACGGCCACACACACTCACACACACACACACACACTTGTCAGTGTGCAGCACATCTCCTTTCAGTGGTTCACAGCTTGTCGCACGCAGAGCCCCTTATCTGCATGGAGCTGGACAAAGAGAGGAAGCAAATGGACTCTGATAAGACCCCCCCACACACACACCACCACCACCACCACCGTGCCCACCATCACTACCACCCCCTGTGATCTCTAAGAAAGATGGCGAGCGAAATGCAGCCTTCACAGAGAAGTCGCCACTGATCATACACTCTCACATGGCAGCCAGCATAATAGCCACCTCTGCCTTTCCAGACACTAGTGTCTAGACAGGATTCATTAAACAGAATTATCCAGAAGAAGGGTGTGTGTATGTGTGTGTGTGTAAGGAGGGGGGTTGGCTCTTAGACTTGGAGATGGCCTCAAGGGTTAAGTATATTTGAGATAAGCATGTTTTACACAAGCACTTTTCCCTGCTCTTCTAGTTTATCTTGCGGTGAGTGTGTGTGTGTGTGTGTCTGGACTTTCCTCGTTGGATCGTCTCGGGGTCGTAGTGCAATGAGGGGGCTTTCTTTTTTCCTTGCGGTTTTGAGACAAAACCAGCCTGTCTGCCACTTGTCTTACCCTCCCTCCACTTCACCTCTCCTCTTCCTCTCCTCCTCCTTTCCCTCTCCACTTCTCTGCTCCTGTTTGATGCATTTTGCATGAGAGTGTGCAACTAGCTTTGGTGCTGCTTCTGCTGCTGTGTGTGTCTGTCTGTGTATGCGTAGGGGGTTGGGGGGAGGGGTGATGGTAGTGAGGGTGCATTCGGAGCTGACACACACACACACACACACACACACACACATTCACATTCACTCCCGGGGGGGCATGCAGGTCTGCCTTTAACGAGCGTCTTTAAATATTACATGAGAATCTAGGGGGAATGATTATTACATGAGACCATGTAGGCAGAGGGCTTGCTGTCCACCTCAGATGTGTGCACTGGCGTTTTGATTGACAGCTAATCCCGTGTCAATGCTTCAGGCTCGTGGATGTCTCTCTGCTCCCCTGGGACGAGTGTTGTTGTCTTTGAACGTGCATTCTCTCAGGACCAGAGCAGCATTAGTTATACAGCTGAAAGACATACACACACACACATACACACACACACACACACACACTATGCCCACAAAAAAACACACAGACCCACCATCACACACACACATACACACAAACAAACACACTTCTTCAGATTTAATCATATTCCTCCTCCTTCTCCTTTTGGAGCTCTGGCTGACTCCAACAGTATTTTATTTTAAACTCCTTCATTGCCAATGGATGAAGTGTGTGTGTGTGTGTGTGTGAATGTGTGTGTGTGTGGGGGGGTGTTGGTGGGGAAAGGGGAGGGGGGTGTAACTGCAGTGGAGAGCAGAGACATTTTTCATTGTGGAGAAGAAATGAGAGAGAGAGAGAGGGAGAGAGATAAAAAAAGAGAACAAGGGAAAGAGGGAAACAGAAGAGGTGATGAAAGAGAAAGGAAGAGAGAGTCGAAGGAGAACAAAAAAAGAAAGAAAATGGAAAGGAATGAGAGAATGAGAAACAAAAGACAGCGAGTGACAAGGTTAGAAAGAGGGGGGAGAGAGAGGGGGGGGGGGGGGGGGGGGGGGGGGGGGGGGGACTGATTGAGTGATTAAATGGGAAGAGGAGGAAAGAGGAAGCTGAGGGCCTGAGAGCTGTCTCACTCCAGAATGAGTTCAGCACTGAGCACTTGAGTAGGCTCCTCCAGGGACACCAACACACTTCTGAAAGGAAACCATTTCAGAAAGTGATCTCTCTGTGTGGGTGTGTGTGTTTGTGCGTGCGTGATCACCGGTGTTCAGGGATACAACGTGTACATGTTTGTTCAAAAGAAAGAGTATAATTACGTATGCATAAGCCAAAGTGCATTTGTGTTTGTGTGTGTGTGTGTTCGCTGGTGTTTAGGGACACAATGTGTATGTTCAAAAGAAAGAATATAATTATGTATGCATACACCTGAGTGTGACCCCGAGTGTGTGTGTGTGTGTGTGTGTGTGTGTGATGATTGGAGGCGACTGGCTGTAACATCAAACCAACAACCATCATCACCCATAATACCACCTCCTCATGATGAGCACCCTCAACGGCATCAAGACAGTATTTATTCTGTGTGTTTGTGCATGCGTGTGTGTGTGTGTATGTTTGTCTGTGTGTGTGAGTGTGTGTGTATGAGTGTGAGTTTGTGTTTGTCCGTGTGTATGTTTGTCTGTTTGTGTGTGAGTAAGTGTTTTTTTGTGTGAGTGTGTGTGTGTGTGTGTGTGTGGAATAGGGAATGTGGTAGCCTCTCAGACAGGTTTTCATATTTCTTAGGGCTTCCTATCTAATGCCTTGCTCTTCCTCAACAGACCCTGAGCTGTGGCATGTGCTCTATGAAGGCACATAACTGAACACATACACAGATACATGGAGGTTCGCTAGTCATAGTCCAACATGACAGTGTTTCCACCATGGCGATCCACTATTATATGCAGCATACACAGCTGTAAACTCCTGATGCTTCGGCTGCTGCTGTTCTTGGTAAGCAGGTCTTTCAGTCTCTGTAGACACGGACAAATCTGACTGCAGATGCAATCAGACCCCCCCCCCCCTCAAGTTCCAGTTAACTATATACTACATGCTTTTTGTTGCAGCCTGTAGTGAACTGATGAATTATCTTGTTTGCTGTGAGAAATGTATGCTCTGCATTTTATCTATGTATAATTAGTGACACACACCAAACAGGAGCAGTGGGCACTCTCTGAAGAGCATTGGAGTATGTGTGTGTGTGTGTGTGTGTGTGTGTGTCACAGGTGCTCAAGATATCCTCATAACATGGATGTGGACGTGGGAGAGTGATGTTCAACCACTTCCCCCACCCAGATTTTTCCATGATAGTTGGTGATTAAAACAACCTACCTTCGGTCAAAAGTCCAATCCTTGAACCGCTGGGTCACGGCTGCCCCGATTGGGCAACAAAACCCGTAGAAGACGGTAACAAGACACTTCCTAGCACGCCTACATAATAGCATCCCAGGGGGGTAACGCGGTGAAGGAAATGCATATGCGCTCTGTGCCAAGTTGTTTAGGATAAAAGCATATGCTGATCGAATGTAAATGTGTTCTCTGTTTGATGCGGCTCCGTAGGGGACGTGATCGTGTCAAGGTATCTGAGAGGTCCATTTTCATTTAGGTGAGCTGTGCTTTCCCCTACGCACCTTTTACACGTGTGCAGTTCCGCTGTAGAGAGCGCTTCAAGGTCGTGACAAGGAAACAAGAGGAGTACTTTCAGTGCTTACATGGCTTTTACATCTTCAACACCTCTAACCCTTGTCCTACTCATGATGATGGCTAATGGGTCAGTTGAGTCATGTGAGACCTTTTTTTTTTGTGAAATCACAAGCTGTTCTCAGCGCTATCAAAATAGCCAGTTTCCAAAAAGGCTACAATAAAATGAGGTGAAACATGTGGCTTCAATAAGCCAGTACAGTGACGTTTGTATTTTATGCGCTTGTGAGAAAATGGTCTACAGGCCTCACAGGAAGTTATTGGTCATTTTCCAGTCCACAGTCCAAGCTCTTGTGGTAGGAGAAAGAGACAGAGAGAGAGAGACAGAGAGAGAGAGAGAGAGCTCATTGGTGCTCTTCTGTGTGAAGTACTATGAGACATGACCCAACTGGCTCCTGTATGTTTTCTTCCTTATTTATGTCATGCTATCCAATGTCGCTCCTGGCTTTATCACACCTACTTAGTACACCTCTCAAATGTCACATTTTACTATACCCATCACTAGTGAGAAAGAGGTTTTGACCTTTACTGTCCCTTTTATATGTGTGTGTGTGTGTGTGGAGTGTATGTGTGTGTCCCTGTGTGTGTATGTGTGTGTACATCTGTATGTGTGTGTGTGTGTGTGTGTGTGTGTGTGTTTTGCATGAATGCCTGCAGACTCACCTGTGATGCTCCAGCCCACTGTTGAACGGTGAGATTACTGTGGATAACATGCAAACTCTCACGTCAGGCAACGGAACCCCATTGTTCAACGGGTGTAATGCCACCGCTAGGGAAATATGGAGGGCTCTTTTGGATAAAGTATCCAGGTGTGTGCTCGACTCAGGTGACGTGGCGCCATGCCTCTTTCAAAAGGGTCTTGTTTTGTTCTCAACTCAGTGTTATTCAGTCAGTGTTCAATTCAGTGCCACAGCATATTATTCATAGCCTGTGCACTACATTGAAAAGATGTCGAATATAATACGGACCAGGGCTTGAAACCAGATTTTTTTTTTTTTGCTAGTGGTTTCGTTCCAAACAGAAACAGTATTTTAACGTTTCTGGTTTTGGGTTCCACTCCAAGACTGACGTTCCTGAACTGGTTAGAACATAAAATATTGTTCCTGAACCAGTTAATAATGTTCCATGTCAGCTGTGGGTCATAAAATAGATACTGTATACTTAAAAATGGCTATTAGTGGTTACCATATAATGTGCTATACCATATAATATTGTCTCTGTTTTATTTTTTCTGATACAGTACTATAATATTGGATTATTGCAATGCATTCACTTCCAAAAATGAGTTTTACCAAATTAATTAAAGCAGTTCTAATGTTAAAGACCCACTAAGCAACATTTTTCAGTTAATTAATCCATTTCATACTGTTTAGGATGCTAATATGAGTCATTACACAGCGAACAAACGGTGTAGAATGCGTCACTGTGGCCTACAACGGTAGATATAGCATCTGCAATGTTCAACAGCAGCGGTCCGCCTCCAAAAGAATGCAGTGCAATACAATCCAATACAGCGGTCTTTAGAGGGAGCTCGTGAGAGAAAAAAACAGAACGTTGCTTAGCCCTGCTTTAATGTTAGATGTTTCCCACAATTTTTGTGACTGCCTACTAAAGTGAGGTACACAGGTGACAATACTTAAATACTTATTTATAATAAAATTATTGAGACTTGGTTTGTCTGCTCTCTTTATATGTTCAGTGGATGGCAGGTGACAAGTGAACTTCTCCATTTAATTCCAGACATAAACCCTTTCAGCACTGGTAGCACTGGTAAACCCTTTCAGTACTGGTAGCACTGGTAAACCCTTTCAGCACTGGTAGCACTGGTAAACCCTTTCAGCACTGGTAGCACTGGTAAACCCTTTCAGCACTGGTAGCACTGGTAAACCCACAAGAACTGGTATTAACTGGTCACCATTATTTTAAAGAAAATGTATAATGTTTCACGGTTTTGCTTTTCTTCCTAACTGAAAAAGAAAAGTTTCTGGTTTTCTTTTTCATTCCATGAACCGGTTCAAAGCCTTGCTATGGACAACAGCTTTAAATAATTGAATTAATTCATAGGTCATTGTACTTGTACAAATCTGCAGTGCTACTTTTGGACACCTTGTTACTGCAATAACAAATCACCTTGGATGTAAAGCCAAAGAGGATTAATAAGATAAAAAAAAAAAAAGCACAGACTGTCTCATCTGATAGTGACATTGAGGGCCTCAGGGGTTGCCTGTTGTCTCTTTGTCAGCTGATTTATCTTGAACGTAATCAAAAGCCCATCTGTTAGGACACGGATGCTTTTTAATGCGTTTGTCCTTCGATCCGACAGTGAAGAAGTGTCTGAGGAGTTTCTGATGAAGACATAGTAATAGTAGTAAAAGCTGTGAAGACAGACCAACAAGGAACGAGTCCATGATGGACTGTCCTGTGTGGTTCAGTGACGTAAGACATTGGTGCTATGGGACTGCAATGCTTAAGGTCACAGATTAGGTTTTAAATAGTTTCTTGGATGATCAGAATGTACTCACGAATCAATCATGTTCAGAAATGTTCAATTATGAGAATATTTGTATATATTAAAACATTCTTCATATTTATATAAATGCTCTTCATAAATGCTCTTGTTCAGTTCAGATTCAACATGTCAGGGTTTTTTTTTTTCTTCTCGTCACTGTTGTTTCCCCAGTAGCGGCAGATATCTAGGACTCATGCTGCCATGAACTTAAGATAACATAAAACACACAGGTGTTAGTCAAAGATAGGAATAGAAGTCATCAGCTTCTGACAATAACTCAATGAGAGTTATTACAGTTAGAAAGAGTTATTATTACAGAAATTTACTTTACCATAGTTAGGACTTTGAACCATAATTTTTTCCCAGTTGGTTCATTCCGAACAGAAAAAGTAATTTCATGTTTCCAGTTTTCGATTCAACCTTAAAATTGATATTCCTAAACCAGTTAGAACAAAAAAAAAAAAAAGTTCCTGAACCGGTTAATAATGTTCCATGTCAGCTGTGGGACTTACAAAAACATAGGCTGATCATAATGACTCAATGTCTCAATCCAAATAATACATCAAAAAGCACTATAAGCTACATTATGTTATCATCGTGACTAATTTTGACACACTGAATTTTTATACTAAAAGGAAAATGTATGCCATGTTTTTATATTGGCAAACAAGTGAGAGTGATGTGGCAAGTTTCTCTCTATCATTTCTTCCATGGAGTGAACGACCGGAAGTGAGCATCACCAATCATATTACACTCAGAAATCAAAGAACGAAAAAAATAACCATTACTAACCAGTGACCATTTTTTTTGGTAAACGATTATGATCCGGCTCAAAGCCTTGGTTGTAGTTCTTAGGTCAGGTCTCGGAAACCAGACCTGCTTTCTCGGTCTTGTCTCAAACTCAAAAGTAGATACTCCTCCTAAAGTGTGAAGACTTATTTAGAAACAAGTTCTCAAAGACACTTCATTTTTTTAACTGAGATTTTGTATGCTGATCGTCCCAAATACCCATTGTTACAATTAATTTACACATTAATCACCAGACATATTTATAAATAAGCAGTCTACAATCATAATCAAGTCCAATTGATTGCAGAGGTACTCTTATAGGCATTCTCTGGTGCTGTCTCATGGGTTGAGAAGGCCTATCGGTGGTGGTCAGACCTAGATATTGAGATATGGGTCTGAATTTCCATCCGTAAAAAGCCCACATGAAGAGATGAAGTAGATAGAAGTATACACTACTCCTATAAAATATCCCCGTCTAACGTATAGGACAGTGTGCCTATTGATTCAGCAAATTTATAACACAAAACATTAAAACTTCTACACTGGGGTGATTCTAAATCATGGCTAAGAAAACAGACTTTTTAAATGATCTTATTCTTGACCCTTGAAAGGCTCAGCCTCAACTCGGTCTTGACTCCTCAAAGACTCTGTCTTGCCTACGTTTAAAAAACAACTGTCTTGATCTCGACGTTAAAGGGCTCGTCCCCATCACTAGCACTCACAGACCTGCACTGAGGAAAGGGAGAATGGTTGCTAGTGTGTGTGTGTGTGTGCGTGCACATGCACTGCAATTCCAGTTCACCAGTGATGTCTGTTCATCTACATTTGCATTTGTCCCTTTGCATGTTGTCCCTGTAGTGTGACTTAGCTTTGGTTAGCTGTCAAAACAGCTAAGCAAAGTTTCTGTGGTTCTTGGAACCAGTGTAAAAAAGAGGGAAAATATAGGAATAAAGACTAAAGGCCATGGACTGTTAAACTGTAATAGAACACGGTGTCAGAAAAATAAAATAAATAAAACAATACATATTATTGGACTGACAGATGTTCCAGAAAGTATTCTTCTATGGTCAAATGTTTTCTTAGTGGTCAAATCTTTCCTAGTCTTCTCATTTTTGCAAACACCTTTGAGTTGACGTCTGAACAATGTTCCTGTGCACCGTCCAACAAAAATGTGGTGTAAGAACTTGTTTAATTTCCAGTAATACCCTAAGTTGTGTTATTGTTTTATTCCAAAATTGCTGTGCTGAAACCTGCGATATCGTTAAATGTCCTGTGAGAGCCAGCTCCATCAAGGGATGGTGCCAAAGGTCTTGGGGGTGCTTACAGCTACAGCTATTCTCACTGAGGGTTCATGTGCACTCAGCGCTGGCCACAGACTGAAGCCACACGGCCAACAGCACATTTCCTCTGATGGTCTAATTGAGGATGACACTCAAACACTGTTTTATGAGTCACTAGTATGTTTTGAGTCACTGTTAAGTACAGTTTCGGATTTCTGTCTCATTCTTTTCTCTCTTTCTCTCTCCCTCTCTCACACACACACAATATACCCACACACACATACATACACATTCTTGTGCCAACATGAGAGAAAGTAACAGTTGAAACCATTACATCAGTTTTCTAATTGTCAGAAAAAGTGAGTAATTCTCCTATTTCATGGCAACAAGAGGAGCTATACTGATCCACTGATAAACGCCTTCATTTACATTTACATTTACATTTATGCATTTAGCAGACGCTTTTATCCAAAGCGACTTACAAAACGAGGATAACAATCAAGCTACATAGCAGAAACCTTAAGGAGCATAGTGCTAGGGGATAGTGCTTCAGTTCATTTTAGTGCTAGGATAGAAGATGTTCTCTGAATAGCTGGGTCTTTAAGAGCTTAAGAGCCTTCACACTGCTGCGGAGTGGTTTCTAAAAAAACCCTGCACTCACGCTTGGGATAGCGCACCATTGAGTTATGGCAGGCCTTTTGCATGGCGGTTATTCGAGTAATGCAATCCCTGGCAAGGGGGCCGTAAAGCAGAGAGCACTTGTCATGTTTTAAACCAGCCGGTTAGCGCATTGCCAGTCTTTCTTTCCTTCTTTCTTTCTACCTTTCTTTCTTTCTTATCCTTCTTTTTTCCCTCATCCTCTTATCTTTTTTTGTTTTTTTAAGGGGAGAAAGGAAACCCAAGGCTAATTTGTTGAGAGTGCTTTCCTGCCCCGCGTTGTTAAGTCTGGTTCCATTAGTGTAACGGCACCATAAATATATTCCTCTTCTCCCATAAAAGTGCTTGGCGAGGCCTCTCTCTTCCCTCTCTGTCTTCTGGTTTCTGCTTCAGTCTCCATCTTTTTGTGTGAACGTGTGTGTGTGTCTGTTGAGGTGTAGGGAGTGTGTGTGTGTGTGTTGAAGGGGGTGGGGGGGTGGGTAGGGTGGTTCAATGTTGACAGTTATGCGTTGGCAAGCGTCAGTTTTCTACTCAAGGAGGTGACAGCAGTTCTGGTCCTCACATCTGTTTTATGAAACAATAAGTGTCTGGCTCTTGAGACAGAAAAGAAAGAGAGTCTGTCCATTTTGGAAAGCGAGAGTCTGTCCATTCTACATAGAGAGAGAGAGAGAGAGAGAGAGAGAGAGAGAGAGAGAACACAGAGGGAACACAAAAGTAAATGAAATGAAATCAAACAAGAAGCACCATTGTAGCTTTACAACCAAGGTCCAGAAAGTGCAGTGTAGAAGTTTTAATGTTTTGTGTTATAAATTTGCTGAATTGGAGGAAAGCAGTGGATAACTTTGGTACTCCATACTGGCGTCCGTGGAGTTTATGAGTGCATGGGCAGACACTGAAAATGACTTTAACAGTGTTAATAATAATAAATAGAGTTTTAAAATAACAGGTATAGTTATTGATCCGTCTGAAATCAGATTCTTCTCATTCAGACCAGGGCATGTGGTCAGGTGTCTGTTTTCTGCTGTTAATTGGGTTTTCTGCCAGTTCAAACACAACATCCGACCCCCACACCCGCCTTCTCCCTCTCACCCCCTCTGTCCTCATGCCCCCCCCCCCCCCCTCTCTCTCTCACTCTCTGCCTGTCTCTGTGCCAGTAGCAGGTGTGTTGGCGCAGAAGTGAACGCATGGCACAAGCTACCAACCCAAACATGGCTGGGTTCTGTCATGGAAATCATACACTTCATCTCAACAGCTTTATGTCCAGCATCTCAATTCTCTCTCTCTCTCTCTCTGTCTCTCTCAGTTGGAACACATAGCCATAGCTATTGGCAGCGTGTCGTAAGTGTCCCTCAGTCGGAATGTGTGTGTTTGCACTTAACTCTGAGCTGTTCGTCCACAACCCGTTGCCACAGCGTCGGGGTCCAAAATGCAACATGTGGCTTGGATTGCATTGTGGGTTTGAATCAGCAGCACATTTATTCTCCAGATAAGGGAATATCCAGTGGGTTGGACTGAATTGGTGGACTGAGCCAAAAAAAAAGAAAAAAAAAAAAGAAAAATCCTTTCACAAACATGAGTGACAGCTGCGATCTTTTTCCAGACAATAGCCCCTCCCTAGATATGGGGGTCCAACTCATTTTTAATGTTTCAGATGACTTACCTGTCTAATGTCACTGAACAAGCAAACAAATGTCTCTCTCATGGAGGGTCACACCAGGGACATATTAGAGACATATTAGTAAACTGACAGCTTTATGCTAATGGAAGTTTTCTCCCTTCTCTTCATACTGACAGCTTGAGCTTAAACAACCTAACTAGAAGCACCCAAACTATCACTGTAAAAGGGTTTATATAGACAGTTGTAAAAGACTGTAGGCTATTATCTGCTATTACATGTAATGTGTAATGCTACAGTTGCATTTTTTTATTTTTCAATTAATGCAGTGTACTAGAGTAAGCCTTTGGCTACCCTGACAGGGCAGAATTAGATAGCCAGTAGACACACAGGGCTAAATTCAACAGACCAGACGATACACACTATATACATAATAACAGACACATGCTAACACCACGGTCAGCACCACCTGGAATATTATTAATATTAAATAATAAAGTATGTGTATGGCATTTGTTTTGTCACTATAATAAGTGTTTGCAGAGAGGAGTGGCATTTAGTAGATGTACCAACAGAGATTTAATATTATGCATAAAACCAGAGCTCCTTATGTTAGCTGGTATGTCATTTAACTGTGAGGTGGCATTCACTGCAAATGCTGATAGATAGATAGATGCTTCAAAGGTTGTATGGGAAAAGGGTACTTTGCAGTATGAGATATGAGGAAAAAATCTAACTACGCATAAATATCTTGGTTAAATTAATGTTACACACGTTTTAGTGTTGCATTTTCCACATTTAGTTTGATGTTTCTTTGTTTTTTATTTTTTTTTTTGTTGTTTTCTCCATTTGCTTTTCTGGCTCCTCTCTCTACAGTAGTTGCTGTCTGTTTGTAAATGTCAGCCATAATAATTGAGTTGATTATTAAATGAACAATTATGGTGAATTGAATTTAACTGAATGACATAAGGAGTCTAACAGAAGACCAGCAGATAATGTCACCATTCACAAGAGAATCCTAAAATCTCTCTTTGTCTTGTGGTGCTTGAAAACACACACACACACACACACACACACACACACACACACAGAGGCACACACACACACACACACACACCATAGATCCATAGATATATACATGCATATGTAAGCAAGCATGCACACACACACACAGTCCCACACAATACCAATGCTGCAGTGTTGTGTGATCTTCATGAGCTCTATCAGATAAAGGTCTGTGAATGTCATCTCTCATGAGACCTTGATAAAGGCAGCTAATCTGTCAGATTGTATTTACAACCCAGATCAGGATCACAGATAGCTAATACTCGTGGTGGATTTCATCTCCTGTCCTTTCAACGACTTAATCCAATTGAGTTTGTGCTTGTCCTTTCTTTGTCTGTGACTTAGAGCAAGGCTGTTTTAAAAGGATCAAAAGGGAACATTTAAACAACATCCACTTCCCACTAAGGATAATTACAGCAAACCAATTACAGCAAAATCCCAATTTATTACAATGCACAAAAATGGCTGGTCGGTTGGTGTGTGTGTGTGTGTGTGCGTGTGCGTGTGTGTGTGTGTGTGTGTGTGTGTGTTTAGGTGTGGGTGTGTATGTGTGTGGATCTGTGAGTGTGTGTTTGTACGTTTCTAAGAAGTGCCTGCCACTGTCCCAGATGGGACCAGTGGGCTGATGATCAGAGCCTTGCAGGGGGCAGATGTTTCACATCTGTGTGTGTGTGTGTGTGTGTATGTGTGTGAATGTGTGTGTGTGTGTGTGTGTGTATTTATGTTTTGCAAAGGTAAGCATATAAGTAAGTAATATGGATTACTAACATTCACTAACACACGTGTGTCTCTTTGTGTCTGTGTGAGCAGGTGTGTGTGTGTGTGTGTCATGTGTGTCTCTTTGTGTCTGTGTGAGCAGGTGTGTGTGTGTGTGTGTCTGTCTGTGCAAGCATGTCTAGCTTCAAGCAGATGCTGCAGTAGTGTGACCGAGGATGTACATGAAGTCTGCGGTAGGTTGGCTTGGGATGGGGTGAAAGGTGTGTGTGTGTGTGTGTGTGTGTGTGTGTGTGTGTGTTGACAGGTGATGGGGAGGCCAGCTGGGGACCCAGCACATCATCCTCCTCACTGCTGCAAGGTTACTGGAGCTCAAGCACAACCTAAGATACATCAGCATTAATGCAGACATTAAACACACGCCAGTGCACACACCCAGATGCACACACACACACACACAGACACATATGTGCTAACATGCACACACATGCATAGGCACACACACACACACACACACACACACACACACACATACATACCTGTGCCAAATACACAGATATAAAGATATCCTCAAATACTTCAGGATGTTACTTTTTAGTACAGAATAAAACAAACACACACATACACACACACACACACACACACACACACACATACACGTACGTCTAAAACATCTGCTTCCCCATGCACCCTTGACTCTGGTGGGAGAGAGGCAAGGTCTTTGACTGTAGCGCTTGTGCTGATGTCCCCATCATGGAGGGACCAACACGCGGTTCCACTCCTCACACCCTCACACAGGGCCAGGCGCTGAGCAGATGGCCCCGCTCTTCAGCCCAATGTTCCTCTGACATTCACCCATTTTCCTTTTTTTTTCTCTCTTTCTCTCTTTCATTTTTTTTTTCTTTTTCGCCGTCACTTGTGTGACCTCTGCTGAGTTGAAAGGACGTCGGGGAGACGCAGTCGGAGCGGCAGAGCCGGAAACGGCAGCTACGGCAACGGGAACAGCAGAAGCAGCGGCGATGGTACCTAAGCCGCCATCATCATTAGGGTGGCAGATGCAGAGAGAGAGAGAGAGAGTGAGAGAGAGTGAAAGAGAGAGAGAGTGAGAGGGTGAGGGTAGAGACCGAGCATCTGTTTGACTTTCCCCGTGGACATAAAGTTCCTACAGCACCAGCATAGCCTGAAATGGTAACAAGGTCACCTCTCACTCTCTCTCTCTCTCTCTGTTTCTCTCTGTTTCTCTCTCTCGCTCCATCTCTGAGTTTGCCTCTGTTCTGCACCCCTTGTCTTGTTCAGCTGGTCTGTCCACCTTTCGATTTTCACCTTACTCGCTCTCTCCCTCTCGTAAGATTTAAAGCCAGCTAAAGTGCAATAGATTTCATAAAGGTTTAAAGTAAATATCTTTCAGGACGTTATGTAAACGATTCAAATTTACTGTCTTTTCTATTTATAATACTTTTTTGCAGCTCTGTTTTTATTCACGTACCACCTGGATTACATTCGAAATTTACTTTCTTTCCATATCTGAAAAATCTCTCAAAAAGCACACACACACACACACACACACACACACACACACACGCACACACACATATACACACACACACACACACACCTCCCAACACACACAGACAACAACTATAAGAATCAGAGTTATGATGAGCAGTTACTGTTTTTAATAGGCTCCATAAAGCGTTAACTCATGTGTTTTGGTGGTGGGTGTTGAACGAAGAAGAAGAAATGACTTCTGGAGATGCCTTACTTACTGGCCTGACATGAGTAGCCTAAGTTGCCGGATCTTTCCGTATCAGCGCAGTCAGTGCAGCAATCCTCCTGCTGTGCAGGTGAGGCAGAGAGTCAAGCCTTCAACCCTGGAGTCCTGAACAACGGTGCGCTCACGGCATCGAGGTGAGTTTTCGAGTCAGTGTGCGCTCCAAAACTCCTGAGGGGGCCGAGCTGGGGTGAGCAGACAGATGCATACACATGTGAGGTTTCTGTGTATAAACCCCGTAAACATACACACACACACACACACACACACACACACACACACACACATGCGCGCAGTCTCCCTGGAGTCCCCATCTGTTACACTGCAGCAGAAGCAGCAGTAGCAAAGGCAACAGCAGCTCTGCTTCAAAGCCAGAGGCATCTGAACTCTAACATCTAACCAGTGGAAGCACAAAACTTCTTTGCGAATAATTGCAGGCTCGACTAATTTAATCGTCTACACATAATGCATATTATATATACAGTGATATACGCACATCTCTCTCAGCTCACCAACACATACATTAGGAACACGTGTGTGTGCATACATGCAGAAATATACAGTATTTACAGTATATTTAAATAGCAATATAGCTTGGGCATGAATGTATTTATGCAGGGAATGTAGATTTAGTAGGTAATATAGATAAGCAACAGACAGCCAGACAGACAGACAGATAGATAGATAGATAGATAGATAGATAGATAGATAGATAGATGCATGCACAAGTTGGCAAAACTATGTTGAAGAGAGAAGCTGTTGCCAGAGTTTGTGTGCTTGTCTAGTGCCAGCAGCACGCTCTGGGGTGCCAGTTTGGCATGCCTCTGAGAGGTGAGCGGCGGGCATAGCTGGTCGGAGAATTCGGTGAGAGCGCGGCGCGTCTGCTCGTGCCTCCATCTGTGGGCCGAGAGCGCCTGTGATAACACGCACTCCCGCGCACCCACAGCCCGGGCGCCATCTGCCAGCGGGACGGATGGGTAAAGGCTGGCGCGGGGCACAGAGCCGCGGCCGGCGAGTCAGAGGGCCCGGGGGGGAGGTTGACAGGAGGACCGGCACCTGCTGCTGGACCGCTGGGCCGGACCCCTCGGAGCACGGAACGCTGGCCGCGGACACAGCCACAGCCGTTACAGACTGTTCCTCTCCCCGCGGTCGGACACGAGCGGAATAACTAAGATTCAGCCGAGGCAGCGGAAGTGATAAAGCGCCCAATGTTCTCCTGCTCCGTTAGCTCCTTCTTCTTCTCCTCTTCCTTCTTCTCCAGCAGCTGCTGTAGGAAGCCAACTCTTGACCTCCTTGTCAACTCAAGCAATAGAACCATAAATAGGAGATTTTGAGTTTTAATTCAACAAGCAGTAACACACACACACACACACAGGCCTATTTTACATCTTCAGTAACACACAAACACACACACACACACACACACACACAGAGGCCTATTTTACATCTTCCAAGATTGTTTTTCAATATTGTGATAGCATGAATATGGCAGAGATCAGTCAGTTCATAATAAAAGACAGATTTAGTTAGGCAAAAGATAGATCAAGGCTCTGCGTCAAAACCAGATAGACAGTAGGAACACTCATAGGATAGCTATCCTCTTAGTTTCTTGTTTTTTCCTCAAATCCTCAGGCATCAGCACTAAAGTTATAGGTCATAGGTCACTGTATGCCACCAAATAAGGGGGGGCATGGGGCATAGTTTGATTCTGGTTTGGGGTCATTCACTTCTTCATCATTCTCATCTACATCATCACTGTTGTATTTGATTAAAGGGAATAAAATAATAATTGTTTCTCAAGCTTAAGCAAAACTGTATTTTACCAGTCATGCTAATAAAGCAACTTTGAGATTAATTGAATTAAATAAACAGCCAATAAATATTTAAAAACTTAAAAAAAAAAAAAAAGTAGAACTGATGTTGTAGAACTGTTGAGTATCATGTTTAATGGAGTTCTTCTACAAGCTAGTGGCGTTGGGTCAATCAGCAGGCCTTTGCCTATTGTAACTTTTAAACATTTGTACAGTACTGGCCTGAAATACTTCCACATCCTTGTGGCTAGAACTACAGCAGTCCAACCTCCACCCCCCGCCCCCACCTCTCTCTTTCTCTTTCCATGGGTGAAGAGCCCTGGTCTGCCTCAGAGAACTGGACACAGATGGCAGTGGAGGGGGTACGTGTATGTGTGTATGTGTGTGTGTGTGTGTGTGTGAGTGTGTGTGGGGGGTGATGCATGAATTGATGATGATGATGATGTGTGTGTGTGTGTGTGTGTGTGTGTGTTGAGAAGAAGCAGGAGGTGCAGCTGGTGACAGATGCCAGCACCAGCAACAGCCCCTTCTCCCCCGAAACACACATACACACACACACACACATGCCCCAGGGCACAGCATGGATGAGATGCTGTGCCAGATGCCCAGATGCAGCTCCCCTAGTGCCACACCAGAACGCATACCCCCGTGCACGACAGGCACACACACACACAACTTAACTGCCAACTACAAACATCTCTTCACAGACTATCTGTATCTTTGCTCTCGTTATTCAAAGTAAAAAGCAGGATCATTCTTGTTAGTGTCTTATAATAATGATATTAATAATAATAATCACACCCTCAAATATTTGTCTGCTGAATTTGAATGTGTAACCGGTGTCATCCAGTGCAGACCAGCCTTGAACATGGCAGGACTGGAACCCACAAGGAGGTGAGAGAAGTTATTGAAAATCGCTCTTCCATGTCAAGGTTCCTAACTCATTTCTGCTCCGATTGTAGCAGGCCGTCACTGCTCCGGGATTGTGCTATAAACCACAGCCTCAGGAATGTGCTGGAAACAGACCGACCCTGTTTGTGTCCTAAGTAACATGGATCCCAATAACAATATGGACAATATAGCGCCAGTTATTTACTTTTGTGAATTTTTTATTAACTAAAACTTTAATTAATGATATTTCTCTTTCACATGTCTTTCGTTAGTATTTCAGTGCACGTAACTCATCGGTCCCTGATATGCATGGTGTGTTAGCCACTATGAAATAAACATGCCGAACGTGTTTTATTAACAGAGTTTAATGCAGACTCTCATCAGCAGTTCAGCTCGCCATCCAATGTGTCCAGCTCTGACCAGCGTTTGGCCTTCCAGCTCAACTCTGGACCAGGATCTCACGATTCAAACATAAAAACAAAACAAAACAAAACAAAATGCTACAAACATGGCAGCTAAAAATGTGATGTTTTACACACCAAACTTGGTATGTGGCACAACAGTCAATTAAAAAAATGGTGAACATGATTTTCAGTGTGGAAACCAGCGAAACAGAAATTTTTAATTAAAAAAAAGACACTGCAACATCAAAAGAACAGTTGTTGACTAACTAGACAGCAGTAGGCCAAACATGCGATCATTACAGGTCTGACTAGCTTGTTCAAGGACGCCATTAAAAGTGCAAAAATAACCTAAAAAATGTGTCTGTAATAAACCTCAATTGTATTACTAACTTGGAAATACACCACAACATTAAAAAAAAATGGGGCAACGCCATTTTAAATATGAAGAATATTTCTTGATTAGATGGAGAAGAATCAGATGACCTGTGACAAAGCCTCCCAATTGCTGAAAAGATTTAGTTTGAAATGTTGTATTTTTGTATCTGGAGGAGAGTTATAAACTTTCATGACATTGTGGAAGAGGGTGGGGGGGCATTTCAAGTAGGTGGTTAAGTGGCAGACTTTGGGAAGTTAAGCCAGAAGAAACTCTTAAAATATAAAATATATTACAATATAACAGCCTCCTTCCTCCTTAAGTCCTCATTACCTTAAAAAGATCATTCCAGTATTTTGTACTTTTCCCTTTGCTATGTTGTCAAGATAGATTTAGTCATCTTAAAATACCAAATACCAAATATAGGGATTCAAAATACTATCCCTAATTTAACAATATTGTGCAACTGAAGTGTTAAATGGTGTTTGCTGAGGTCCAAAACAAATATTGTAGCATAAAGCATCTTACAATACATCAATCCAACATCTATCTACATCTATCTATACTGAAACCCTACCCTTCAACTAAACAAACTTTCCCAGCTTTCCCACTTCCTGGAACTTAAGTTACCCAGGTTTATCACTTAACCACCTACTTGGAACATCCATCAAAAAAAAAAAAATCAATCACTTCTATATATATTGCCTTACATTATTTTTCAGAAGACTCCACTCCTTAGCTACTTGTCCAGTATGCTAGTACAGATTTAGTAAAAACTCCCACTAGGTAAGGAGGCTGAAAAAACACATCATTACAGAGGACAACTACAGAGAACATGTAAACAAACATTCCCACTAGAACATGGTAACTAGCTTGAGATCTTCTCTCTATTTAAACCTGCCATTTATGTTTTTTTTTTGTTTGTTTGTTGTATTTTTTTTTTCTTTAAAAACATTCTCACTATGGGCAACAATCTCCAGGCCAGGTGGTGGGGGGGTCTTTCATTCTGAGCACTCAGTATGATTTGGTTTGGTTTCTCTCGAGTACTTCGGTCATTCTCAGCCTCAAAGCTGACTCTCCTGGATCCTTGTATTTCAAATCCGACAGTTTTTCTGTGATTCACACAGTTACATTTCAATGTTTAAAGGACTTTACTTGGGTTGTTGTTGTTGTTGTTATTTTTGTTATTCCTTGTTTTCACAAGACATATGCCTCTTTTTTTATTTTTATTTATTTACCAGTCACTGAATTGCAGGAATAACAGCCAGGCAAGTCTTCATTATCAATCCTTTCGGTTTACTCTGTTCACTTTTCTCATTCGTTCACTGTCTGTTTCTCTTTCTCTCTCTCTGTCTCTCACTCTTTTGTCTGGTGATGAGGTTGAACATACTCCTTCTCTCCAGTAGGCCTAAAAGCCTGGAGCTCTAGTTAAATCCTAGCCCAGCGCCCTTGGGCCTCTGATGGGCTCGCACAGGCTCAGTGATGCCTCTCCCCTCGGGCCCCAGGCCAGTGCCAGGGCTCCAGCCCATGCTCTGCAGCATTCGATTCCCCAGGTTCGACTCCGGGATCGGGGCAGCGCTCTCTCCCACGACTCCTAACAGCAACAGGAAAGACAAGGCATTTTAGGAAAGACATTTTACAAAGAAAAAAGCGCAATTCAGTAGTTTACACAGTGTGTACAGGTCTGCTCAATCTTTCATGATCATTAAGCAATACTGTAATAGAGACCATGTGGGAGGGGTCACCTGTGGTTGCTGGGGTTCCCATGGGTGCTGCCTTTCTTCGCCTCTTTACGTCTCCTGTGCATAACGAGCCGAGGTGACCGCTCGTCTGTCTGTGGACACAACAAACAAACAAACAAATTCGTTCAACACTAAGCCCAAGGAATGTTCACACACTTCAAAACTGTCGCCTATGCACTCCTGACGTGCATCTCCAACACAGCCCAGAAGTAGTTATACTATTTTCACTAGGTTGAAATATACAGTGTCTTTTAGCAGCAATATTTACTAAATAAAAGCCTGACCAATGAATTTCCAAGAATCAACAGTATGGTTGAAGGGTAGATAGCACCACTGATAGCACAAACACGGACACACTCGATGGGACGCTCCCTAAACTTTCTCACACATATGACTTTAACGCAGAACCATAACAGGAAAGAAATGGCAACAAGGCAACGCAGGACCATAATTCAACATTTAGTGCGACTCCAGTCACCACTGACAACCTTCTCACTTCTCAGATATTTAGCGACATTGCCCTCTTGTGGTGAAATAATGAATTGCAGCCAGTTAACTTTATGTCCTTACAGTCAGTATCAATTTTTCTGTGTTTTCTTAGTTTTGCATCCCTTTCGTGTAAACATTCCCTAAATAAACATTAAATGTTAGTGGTACAAAATGGGCCCCAATTGAAATTGCAGGGCTATGAGAAGCCAAATTGAAATGTGCTTGAAAGCACTATTGTCTGGTATAAGTGCACACTAAGACAACTAATCAATGCTGCTGTGAAGGGCTTGCCCATGGTGATAAATTAACAAATTGATTTGCCTAATTATTTAATTAGCTTTAATTAGGCTTCAGCACTTTGTCCATCATCAAAATTCAACTCATCCCCATCGCCCCCAAATTGGCAGTTTAAAAATCTTCCCATCCTGAGCATTATGGCAGGTCAGGAGAATCAACTCCTGTCTGAGAGCACAGCTGTTGATAGCAGTAGGCAGCTTCCCTGGCTGCTGAGGGGTGGGTGACCTGACCGAGGGTGAAGAAGGTATTAAGGGTTTTTTTCCATCATTACTTTTTTTTTTTTTAATACCTGCTGGCAGTTTTTAACGAGCAGCTTCTACGGTGCCCCCGGTCTGTCCTTGAGTCCCAGTGCTGCTTCAAGAGCAGGAGAGTCAACACATACACACACACACACACACACACACACACACACACACACATACACACACATTAGGACATCACACATATTGCTTGCACACATATTTAGACATTTTACAAAGTACAAATCTCAATTCAGTAGTTTGCACAGTGTGTCTGTTCAGATTTTTATGAGCATTAAGCAATACTGTAAATTTGATGTGTGAGTCAGACACAATAACCCCTACACACTGCTTACGAGCTCTCGGGAACACAAATGCACAGTCAGAGCCGTCAATGTTACTGGCGAATTTTAATTAATAAGTAGCAAGATGAGATAATGAAAGACTGAAAGTGACACCGATCCCATGCCCTCACCTGGCTGTGGTCTCGCCGGGATGCTGGATTAAACCAGGGTCTGAGACAGAGACAGAGAGACAGAGAGAGAGAGAGAGAGAGCAATCCGAAATACTGGGGTCACAACATAATGCACACCACAAGTCAAAACTTTTACACTGTGAATGACCGTCCTGCATCTTCACAGCTTTGACTGGCAGTGTGTGCAGGTTCCCCCAAGAGGAAAGGGTTCTAGAGCTACTCACTCAGAGGGGTCTTGAGAGAGACGGCCCAACCGGTCTATGCAGCCTGGTCCAGCTGGTCCACCCTACAAGGGACAGAGGGGGACATGGAGACAGAGAGAGAAAGAGAGGCACAGAGACCAAGAGAGAAAGAGAGAGAGAAAAGGAGAGGAGTGTTATGAACACAGCAGCAAAAGGAAGAAAGCAACATCAGGAGACAGAGACAGCAGGGAGGGAGGGAGAGAGAAAGAAAGAAAGAGAGAATATACTGTGTACTGATAGATATTAACATTATTACGAAAAAACACAATGAATCAATGTGAAATATATACACAGCATCCACATAATGCATTTCTGTCCCACAGCAGACTGAAATCCTTTTACAACTTTTACAGTTTATATCTAACGTCATTTAACATGTATTTGTGTCGGCCCTGGGTGGGGTTTGGGAGTGGGTGAGGCAGGGTGGGTCTTACGCTACCTGGGAGTGATGGGACTCTGACTGGCCAGCAGACCCAGCCTGCAGACGGCTCAGTCTGGCCTGGAACCCTGGAGAGAGAAAGAGCGAGAGAGAGAGAGAGAGAGAGACATGTTGGCGAAGTAACGGTAGAGCTAAGAATGTGTGTGAGAGAGTAAGTGTGTTGATGTGTTTGAGTACTGTAAGTGTGTGTCTGAGTGAGTGTATTTGTGTGATTAATAGTGTGTGTAAATGTGTGTGTGAGTAAGTGTGTGAGTGCAGACACAATAACAATGCTGAGGTTTAACATACAGACAACAATTATTTTGCTTTAATCATGGGACTGGTGTCATTTGCAGGGGACAACTGTGTTAATAAATGAGTTATAGTTGCCACTGTGTTACTGTGTATAATTCACTCATAAACTCATTATTATTATTAGCCAAAGAAGTTGGTTCACTGGATAGCCACAAGGTTCTCGCTCAAACAGCTCAAAACAGAACACCACACACACACACACACACTACACAAACCTCGCTGAGCATCCTTTGACATGAGGGGGAAGGATCCGGTGAGGATGCTGTTGAAGACGGGGTCATTGAGGTCAAGCTCGGCCGAGTCCCTCTCCCACCAGGGCACCACCCCCGCAATGCCACACGCACCACCAGGCTCGCCATCGTAGAACCAGTCGCTCTGCTCGTCATCACCTAGACAACAGGAGGTCAAAGGTCAGTGGAGAAACAGCAGCAAATGGCTCTCTGAATGAGAGTAATACAATCAAGTAATCACATTATTACACAAGAGCAGCTATGAGGCAGCAAACAGCAAACTGCTGAAAGAAAATCTTGGTAAGTTTATTTGTTCACTTGTTGTGGCTATTTCACAACCAAAGGAGATGAGTTTAAACGCTAAATTTCTTTCCAAAAAAATGTCAAGATCAATTAAAGATAGATTACAGAACCTAAACTTTTAAGGGTGGGACATTATTTTTAAAAATCCAGTCATCTGAATCTTTTGCGTAGAATGACTAACAATACAAGACATGTTGTATGAAAACATAAATGGCAAAAAGTGAATAGAGCCTTACCCTGTCTTCCCTCATCATTGGTGAAAAGACCTCCGTCACTGCTGTTGCTCACACTGCTTGTCTCACTGGGGAGGGGAGGGAGGGAGGAGTGGGAGAGAGAGGGCTGGTTTAGTCGAGGTCAGGAAAGCTCATTTCTAGCATTGGTCTCGGCCTCAAGGGTTCAAAATCCTGCTTCTTAACTGGGAAGTGGGATAACTCCTCCCCTTCTACATCGCTCCTGAATATTTACTAAGATGAAGTAGGAATTCAATCAAAGCTCCCAAGAGAATATTCTGGTTATGTCACATTATAATGACATGTTCTTACCTAGCTTATTTTTGTATACCCATGATGTGAAGTAGCATTCTGGCTAGACATTCTACAAACATTAGCAATGAGCCCATGTTGTCAGGTGCTAGTGTGTCTTTATTCCTTGAAGTTGTCAAGTTCTTATTTTTCCATTGTGAACAGGTTAGGGGAGTGGACTGACTCAACGTGGGAACCATTCTACATCGCCCCCTAAATAATCAAACATGATCCTAGTCCAGGGGTGGGCAAACTTTTTGACTCGTGGGCCATAGTGGGTTATAAAATAATAAATAAAGGGGCCGTGCCAGGAGCAGATAGATGTAGTGTTTGTGTGAAGTATAAATGACATGTAAAGGCCATTATATTTCACAGTTTTGGCCTTTAATAGGTGGTAAAGCATGGGTATATAAGGCTTTTTAAAATGCATTTAACAGTTTGCAGAAATTGCATGGAAAATACAAAATAAAGGTTTGATAATGTTATTGAATATAATTTGAAAAGGTTTGGCGGGCCGGATTAAAAAGCCAAACGGGCCGTATATGGCCCCCGGGCCTTAGTTTGCCCATGCCTGTCCTAGTCCTACAGGTGAAGACAGAATAAAGAAAGAAGAATTAAGAGACTGCGAGGGGCCTCTGGGACTGAGAGCTGGCTGGAGTGTCAATTGTGTCCGAGCGACCTCAAAAGACCTTGGAACTGGTGGACAGCCAAACAGGGGTCAGCTGATGGTTTATAGTTGGCCGGGTCCTAACTGGGCACTGAACTGTAGAGCCAACTGTGGCAGAGCGAATGCCAGCATAAACAGACAGGTTCCCATGGAAACACTTCCCTGTTGGGAGCCAGTCAGGGTCAGTGTGACTCATGCAAAGCCCCAAGAGCACACACAGCCTAGTCAAAAATAACCCCATAACTTCCTGAGTGCCACTTCCCTACAATCTAAAGGCAGCTACTAATTCCCAAACTTTTTCTCTGTGCACTTTGACACTTGACAGTCATGTAAGCATACTTATTGCAGTGACTCAATATTTATATTACTTACACATTCAGGCAATGAGCCCTAAACACTTCTGAACCACAGGCATTATATGGGAACTATAGTGACATAATTATTTGTATTTGCATTTTAAAGCACATTAGTTTTACTTTTAAGCTCTCACTATGACAGTGCCTGAGTTCACAGTTGGACTAAGATGTAAAAACTGCACACAAACTAGTAGTAGTTTTAAAAGGCAAAAGGCAAAAGGCAGTTTTAAAATTGGCAGGTGAACCTACAAATCTACACGTACCCTAGTTTATCAAATGGTAGTACGTCTCAGTAGTACGTCTAGCTCAGTAGTACGTCTAGCTACGCACCACTGGGGCCTCAGTAGGTTCATGATCAGTGCTACCAAGGCTAGGTAAACCTGCAATGCTATGTCTTTGTAGAGAAATGTTGGGTGGGCGCATAGACTGTATGGGCGTCAGTGTAAAACAACTAGGTGGTAGTCATTTAAATTGGCTTTATCATCGTTGCTCTGACTGGTCATAGATTACGGCTATTAGCCTATTGTGTTCAGAGGCCATTTCAAAAGACAACCGCTGATTCCGCCAGTTGGACTGATCAAGGTCTATCGGTCATGGCCTGACTAATATGTCTGGCTTGTCAGGCTACTACAACCACACGTTTAACCACCTATTACAGACACGAGAGACGTACAGGAAGACAGAGGAAAAACACAAACACTAACCACCTGTCACTCATGTCCTCTCCAGAGCCTTTATGCTCCTCAAAGTCCATCTTGTCCTTGGCCTCGCCTGAGCCCACCCCTTCCTCGCTTTCCACCACCACGCCCTCGTCCGCCACGTCCGAGGGCTGCTTGTGAGCCGCCAGCTTCCGCTTCTTGATGCCGCCCTTGGTCGCCGTGCCGCCGATGCCCTCGTAGCCCACCGCCAGCACCCCCCTGGGCAGCGGCATGGGTGGGGCCAACATGCAGGTGGTGGTGGAGACCTCTTGCGGTGGGTCCACGGCCATACGCTTAACCTTACGCCGCCGGCGCAGGCTACGCAGGCCGTCCAAGCAACCACCTCCACCGCCTGGCTCCTCGTTCCACAGTGGGCGCTTGCCCCGCCCATGGGGGTCCCCGCCCAGCAAGGGTGTGCGACGCTTGGGCCCTAGCTGGTCGTCCGAATCACTGTGGTTGTTGTGGGGGTCCCTAGCATGGTGGTGGTGGTGGTTATGGTTGTGATGGTGACTGTGGTGGTTGTTATGATGACGCCCACCCGCCTCGTCCAGGCTGGACTCTGAGCCGTCACTCAGGTGACAGGCGTCCCAGGGTGGGTGCGGGTTGTCTGAGCGACGCTTGCGGCCGCGACGCTTGCGTGCTTGGCGCTTTAGCAGGCAGCCCACAGCCAGCGCATGCTCTGCACCGCCGTCACCAAATCCTCCCCGTGCCTGCTCCGAGCTCTCCTCCAGAGCAGACACCAGGTCGTGGACCAGCTCATCCATCGTCCGGCCAAAGTGCCTGAATGGGTCCAAAAACACACAATATAATAATTTGTCCTTGTCTTAATCTGAGTCTTGACAAAATCTTTATTTAGTCTACATTATTTGTTGTGTTTCTATCCAAACACCTAAGGGTAAGTTTAATTTCAAAATACAATGGCTGACATGTGGAGATCACATTACATGTTTTTGTTTATTTTCCCTAGTACAACATCAATCCTCTTATGAGGCTGTCTAATATTACATCTGATAAAAATCTCCAGACAGGGTAACCTCTACATCGGATGTCTCTTAACAATTCGTAGACTGATGTCTTTGCCTGGCTGAACTCCAGTTAATTTGAGTTTTTTTTTTAGTTACAGGTCCTATGGCATGCAGGAGCGGCCTTCCTTTGTTTTGATCACAGTCCTGCGTTCAAAATGGCTAGTCTGTCGATTGCGTTCGCTGCGTAGGACAACATATCAGCATTCCTTAACAGTGTTAGAAATGTCGTCTTCTGCGATTTTGTTCTTCACATTCTCCAAACACGTTTTGTAAAAAAAAACTTGTGTTGAAACTGCCCTACTTTTAATCCTTTTCATGTAACGTTAAATTAGACTTCACTGTCAGTTAGCTCGACAGCTCAATAAGCTATAACAGCTAACGTTAAAGATAAAAATAAAGGTTGACAGTGTCAATTTCCAGTAAAACCAAACATCCTGAGAAACTCATATTTTTCAAACAGTGTTTTACCAAGTGTAAGCAATGTCACACTACCAGCCATTCAGAAACTGACCTAGTTTATTATCTACTTAACCCTGCGTGATTAACAACCCAAGCTATGGAGACCCCGGGGTTGCTTGACAGCTTTGCCATCTCCGAATTTATCGAATTTGTCGATTGTCGATAATCACTGATCTGTTAAACAAAACTTTCACAGTCTGTTGATTCATACTAACAAACAAGGAAAATACCCAAGATGGCTAACGTTAAATATAAACGTAACGGCTGAACAGATCACTACAAGTCTTGAAATCAACTTGTAAAAAAATATCTCTCACCAGCTGGATCCCGCTTTACCAAGGCTCTTTATGTTTGCTGCACGGAACATTAAAACACACAAAACCTTAGGTATTCAAACAAAAACAATAGACATACGATCGACTACGGGGGCCACCATTGTGGCTCAAATCTAGTTTACAGAGGACAGGACCGGGCGGAAATGAAAAGGGAATTAACATTAAAAGTCTTCACAACATCCTCTGACGTGTTATTTCTTAAAAAATAAAAGTGAAAGAAATGAACGCGCTCTTCAAAGACTCAAAAAAAAAAAATGCTATGGCTACACGAACACAACAAACGCACAAATATACAAATACAAAGATACAAATTCATTAAAAAACACTCAGATATGCTATTTTTAGTCATCAGTTTCAAAGGAAACAAGGCAAAATTCGTAGTAGGCTAAAAAAAAAAACCAGATATTGTGAAGGCATGCATTTGCAAGATAGTCTAAATAATAAAACCCAGAAATTTGCTAGGTTAAAACTCAGAACAAAAATAATAAATGTGTAGGTGCAGCCAGGTTAAGACTGCTACCCAAGTTGTGTTAGCATTCTACAGACGCATAAGCCCTAAAGGCCATTTCTAGTAAGCCTAGCCTGTTATTTTTTAAAGGATGGGTGTGGTTTAATATTCTGACAAGTAGCATATTAGTCTTCAAAAATCAGGCACACTTTTACGGTATGATACATGAGCATCTAGTACAGGCATGGGCAAACTAAGGCCCGGGGCCTAATAATAGTATTATAGTATTAGTAGTAGTTACTATTATAGTAATAGTAATAGCATAATAGTATTAAACCTTTATTTAGTATTTTCCCTGCAATGTCTGCAAACTGCTGTTAATAAATGCATTGTTTTTTTAAAGCCCTGCATATCCATGCTTTACTTCTTATTTAAGGTCAAAACTGTGAAATATAATGGACTTTACATGTAATTTATATTACTTCACACAAACACTATATCTGTCTGCTCCTGACACGGCCCCTCAATCAAATGTTATAACCCATTGTGGCCCACGACTCAAAAAGTTTGCCCACCCCTGATCTAGTACAATTCCAGGTTGTTGGAAGATAGCAGCCATGTGCATGTGTGCCTACGGCAGAGCTGATGCAGGACACAAACGCAGACAGCACCAAAACAACCTAAATTCACAATAATCCACCTTAACTTGATGGGACGATGAGCCAGGGCTTGCCGAAGCATAAATTCATAACATGCTATGACAGTAATAAGATATATATTCTGATTCTAATATTCTCAGTAGGCTATAGATTTGCAGACCTATTATATTCTGAATGTTATTGCTCTATCAACAAAGAATTTGTTATGACGGTGCACATAGAAAAAGTGTGTGGAGTTTAAGCTCTCTTTCATGCAACCTGTACCCCTAGACGATATTTTATAGAAGCACATAATTATTTAGTTCAATTAAAGGCGCTCTAAGCGATGGTGTTTGATGTCACTTCTTGTTGACGTTCGAAGTATTGTCAAACAAAACGAAGCATAGCTCCCTCCTCCCCCTCCCTCCCATGCTTCCTGAAAGACTCATGAACGTGCAACCCCCACCCAACCCCTCCTCCAAATCCTTCTTGTCGTTTATTGGCTGGAACAATGTTTGTTATGTTTCGTTTCGTTTGTTATGCTAGGGTTGCCCACTATGTTTTTTAGCCGTTTGTGGAGCCTGGGCTGTCTACAGAAACCGCGTTTTTTTACAGTGTGTTCAGGGGACAGGCAGGTAGCATATTGTGAGGAGATGTTTGCTGTATGTAACAACAAATGTTTTAGTCCTAAAAACGCGTCACATCGCTTAGAGCACCTTTAAGCACTGAGGAACATCACAAATTACCATAAAGGGTGATCCAAAACACTGTAGTGCTGTGCCAGAGGTTGGTGGAAGGAGTGAGGGGGGGAGGACCTGTCTCTAATGTATATAGGGGTACATAGGGGGTACACAGGGGGAAAATGGCAGAGTGAAGGTGGAGAAGGAGCCACCTGATGACTTAATGGGGTGTGGAGAGCGTGCTGTTGCGTATACTACACCAAGCTACACTACACTACACTACACCATACCATATTACACTACACTACACTACACCACACCACCAGTGCTTAATTTGTAAATCATAAGGTGCCGGAACGCAAAGTACATTATGACAACGCATGGATGACGCAACGGACACAGGTCCTGGAACGTATACAGAAAACAACATGCAAATGCCCTCAAACAGTTCAGATAATATTAATGTTATAAATATTTTAGCCTATACTCTGCACGGCACAGGCAATTGCCCACATCACCACAGATAGGCTATACAGTCAGCAATTAATTTCTCAACAAATCAGAGGTGACTTATTATCACGCCACGGATATTCATGAGGAAGACCGAAAAACCTTGGGCCACCACCACCCACTTTTTCTGTGCACCGGGAAAAGATCACACAGGGGCCCCTGCAAAAACAATGAAACCGCAAAAACACTGCGAAAACAATTATTGTCAGCATGATCGCTACAGCTGCCCTCATTTTTCTTCCTTCTTTTTGCATCATGCAACTCTTCCTTCTTGAAAAAGGACAGTAAATTCAACTGTCTTTTAGACATTTTGAAATACATTGAAATACCGTTCCACTGCTTGCTCCCCAGATGCTGCAAAGTTTTTTTTGTCAGTGGCTGGTTTGTTGCCCAGTCAACAGATCTTCGACTCTCTCAAATGACGTTAAATGTTAATAAACAACATGCCATTTGTTCTGTAAATGAATATATGGATGTAATTTAATGTGAAACATTTCTAAAACGTTTTTATATTATATATATATATATATATTTATACACGAGAGGTGCCGGATTTGCCCAAATAAGTCCCGAAACACTGGGAGGCCAAAATCATGAGGATCCGGCACAAATTAACCCCTGCACACCACACTACACTACACAATACACTACACTACACCACACTACACTACGTTACACCACACTACACTACATCACACCGCACTACACTACACCACACTACACTACACTACACTACCCTATACCACATCACTCTACAGTACACTACACCACACTACACCCAACTACACTACACCAAACTACACTAGACCACACTACACCCAACTACACCACACCACACTACACTACACTATACTAATGGTGTGCTGTGTATGTGGGAAGTAGGCACGGGATTAATGTGTACTGTTGTATGTGAGGAGGGGGATGGGGGGCAGCTGGTACTGCAGTGTAGTCGAGGACAGTGTTCTGAGTGAATGTGGGAAAGGAGCTAGAT
>JAGFZM010000320.1:0-10215 GCA_017657215.1 Limnothrissa miodon | reverse complement strand
ACACTGACCATGCCTAATGACCATCTTCTGATTCCTACATTGTGTGACTAGTAGCACAGACATGCACAGTACCAATACAAACACACACATGTAAAAATCTAGAGCATACGAGGGGTGTGATGAATACCTTGTTTGATATGGCTGAAATCAATGATCCAACTCTCATCCCACAGAAGCTTCTGCTTCTGATAATGAAACCACTACAAAGGAGAAAAACACACACTTCAATCACCGTTTGGCGGGTGGTGCATGTGTGTGTGTGTGTGTGTGTGTGTGTGTGTGTGTTGGTGATTAACACTGTGATGACTATGTGAATATGCATGTACAAAAAGACTGTGTGTGCTCCAGTATGTGCTTGTTTGTGTGTGTTTGTGTGTGTTGTATCTGTCTGTCTTTGTGTGTGTGTGTGTGTGTGTGTGTGTGTGTGTGAGTGTGTGCGCGCGCGCATGCTCACAACTGCAGTCAGAATAAAGCTGAGGACGACGATAGTGAGCGGAAGGCCGATGGCAACTTTGACGGAGGCGCTCATGGGGCAGTCTGAGCAATCAGCTGGGCAGGTGGAACACAGTTCATCCACATCACACACACCATCCCCACACACTGAACACACACACACACACACACACACACACACATTCATTAACACCTCACTTGGTTTCGAAACATTTTCTGACAGATATCTCTAAAATATTCCTACATGATGATTTAAGCTGTAGAAATTAAACTGAGCTTAAACTGAACACACACACGTACACACACACACATACACTCACATACCAGTAGGTGAGACAACTATGCTTGTTGATTCCAGGGCAACCTGCATGCTCCCCACACGGATATGGGCAATCAGTGAGGTGACGCCAATATGTGTCAAGACAACCTGAAGAAAACGCACACGCACACACACACACACACACACACACACACACACACACACGCACAAAAACACAACTCTCTTTAAAAATGTCAAAAGTCTATCCACTTTTTTTAGTTGCTAAGTTGGCTAAGTCTGACCTGAGGTAATTTCCCGATCCTACCTCATCTCTCATCTCTCCCACTTATCTCCTGTCATTGTCTCCACTGTCTTATCTACTTAAAGGCAAAAAAGCCCCCCAAAATATCTAAACAAAATGTGTAATTGTATGTGAATGTGTGTCCACTAGTACCTTGGCTGTCCAGTTAGTTTGTGTCATTTTGCCCGCGGTTGAGATGGTGTGTGTGAAAATCCTGCCGTCATCAGGAATCCAGGGACCACAGATCCGCTCAGTCACCTAAACCAAATAGTGAAGCATGGATGAATGCCACCAATAAGGCATTAACACAGAGGAGCTGTGAAGAGTGGTAAACAGCTATAACAGTGTGTCTGTGAAGTCTCTAATTTTGTAGAGACTACATATACTTATCTATTTGTAGAGTACTGTATTTATACACAGTGTTTATTCTACAGCTCTATACATACCCATCTGTATTATGTAGCACACTGAAGCTGACATTTGTAGAATATTTACTGTACATACATATAAATTGGCTACCTCCCAACCTGCTGTGAGATAACACACAGCAAGGGGTTGTGTGTGTGTGTGTGTGGCGAGGATTGTGTGTGTGTGTGTGTGTGTGTGTGTGTTAAACACAGGCACAAGCCTCCCATGAAAGTGTGTCGGTCAGCCAATAAAAACTAAGCTTTTGTCTGCGACATGAGCATGTGCCAGCGTTAGTTGCCCTGTAGCCCATTAGTTGCTCATCATCATGTCCTCCATCTACTGTAAGATAATGCATGGCAAGGATGGGTTGGACAGAGCCACAAGCCTCCCATTAAAGTTTGTCGGTAATCCAATAAAAACTCAGCATGAGTATGTGCTACAGTGCTAGTACGTGGCATGAGTAAGTGCCAGTGTCAGTTAGCATGTGTTTTAAGTTGATTACCATATAGCTCATGGGGCAAGAGTATGTGTCAGTGATAGTTAGCATGTTAGCATGTGTTTGAAGTTGATTACCATGTAGCTCATGGGGCAAGAGTATGTGTCAGTGATAGTTAGCATGTTAGCATGTGTTTGAAGTTGATTACCATGTAGCTCATGGGACATGAGTGGATGTTAGCGTGATGGATGCAGCAGTTGTCTCCGTTTGCGTCCTTCCAGTCGGGACACTCGTGTTCCTCACAAAAACGCCGGGCCTCTGCCGCGCTGCTGATGGAGCTAGCAGGAGCACAACAACAACACATAAACAACATGTAAACAACACATAAACAGCATGTAAACCATGCATAAACAACATGTAAACAGCATGTAAAAGACACACACTACACTTCAATCAGAAGATTGAAGGGCAGTAGAAGGATGTGTGTGTGTGTGTGTGTGTGTGTGTGAGAGAGAGAGAAAGAAAGAGAGAGACTGTGGAGGACCTGTGTGTGAAGAGGTGGTGATCCACGGCCCACTGGTAAAAGCTGTCTTTCACAGTCACTGAATAGATCACATTGAATTCCTGCCCAGTGACTACTCGCTGAGGGGGGCGCACTACCCATGCCATCTCTAGACCTGTACACACGTGAATAACCCTCTTAAAACAACAACAACAATAATAATAATAATAATAATAATAATAATAATAATATGTTTTTAACATGTAGACTTTTGTGCAGGATGTCAGCTATATGTGAACTTTCTGTCTTTACTCTTTCATGCACTTTACTTGTGAACCCTTTTAGTGATTTCAACTGACAGACATCCACAATCACAGGAATTCACACATGCATGTTCCCACGTGCTTTTTCACATTGTCATTGACTACTGCTACTACTAAAGTGTCTTGAAATTTTGCTGCAATCCTGTTGGTTCAAATTGTATAAAAGTCGATTCTGAAATTTCAAATCCACTCACCTCCACAGTCGATCATATTTAGCTCATCTGGATCATCCAGTGGCCAGCAATCAAATTCAGTGTTATCTAAATCATGCCACCCGAGTACAACGCTCACAAGAGGGAACTGCACACACACATTAATCAAAAAATATACGATATAGAGTTAGGTAAATTTGCAGGTTTACAAAACATACACAAAAAGCCCAAAAATTCAGAAGTTCTGATGATTTATTTTATGACTAACTAATGAACTATTAAGATCAAATGCAACTGAATGTAGGTAATAAAACTATTTTGAAACTGGCATATAGCCCTACATAAAGGCCCACATATTTACGGTGTTATCAGTTACATAAATAAACGCTATTTCTTTTTTTTAAACCTCGAAAATAATAGGTAGCCTAGGCTACTTACCAAGATCACGATTTCGAAGCGCAACATCTCTCTGTGACCTCCTGGCACACGTTGTCAAACTGTTTGACTTTTTAATTTTAAAATAAAAGAAAAAATGTAATATAGCCTTCTAAGGGCTTTGTAATAAGCGCTTCGCAACGAAAAGATGTGAAAACGATGTGAATCAGATCAGCATTAACACTTGAGAGCGGGATGGTCAACTATCCGTGAGCGCGCGCATGACTGATAGGTTACTGGTCCTGGTGGCGAATCGCTTAGTTCGTGTAGTCTACAAGTCTGTGCGTGAAATGCAATTTCGAGCTTTTCATTGCAAACGAATTATTTTTTACTTAACATGAATTGAAGGCCTAAATTGAAGTAGGCTATTAATTAAACTGAGAATAGGACAAATCATTGCTTTGACCATAATCTGCCTGCACGAACACGTGACATTGATATGGGTTATAAAAATAGCCTTGATTATCGAGAGTCGAATCGAGTTGCTTTCGATACGGATTATAATCGTACAACAGTATAGTTCTTTCTGACTACGAGAGACAAATGTTTGACAAGATGTGCACCACTTGACGGATCCGTCATTCCCTCAAACTCTCAAAGGTCTCAGTCTGCCCTCGTGTGGCAGAAATGTGAACTGGCAGAAAATGGCTAAAAAAATGTTGCACGCATTACTGTAAATCTAAGGTGGACAGTATAACGAAGCACATTTAGCCTACTTATGTAGGCTACTGTAAATAAGTACATTTAATGAATTTAATAGAGTTGTTTTTATATGACTTCCATGACAAATAGCCTACCTTAATTTCTGGATCTCGTTACTGGTTAAATTTAATCTACCCAAGTAGGCCGGCCCTAAGCAACTCCGCAATTATGAGTGCCTGCTTTTGCTAAAACTAAATAAGCACTTTCACAACTTCAACGGAATTGTCCTTTGAGATTTTAAGTGTCCAGACTGCAGTGTTGGGAAAGTTACTTTGGAAATGTAATGTGTTACAGTTACAAGTTACTCTATCTAAAATGTAATAGTAGTGTAACTATTTCAATTACTTTAACAAAGTAATGTAACTAATTACATTTGATTACTTTTTAATTACTTTCCCACATTTTGAATGAATTTTGTCAGCTTTTAATCATTTCCAGTTTTTAAAACCATGGATTACCCTTTAAGTATTAATCAACACTGACTGTTGATTAACACTGACTGTGTCCCTACAAACTCCTTAGACTTCAGTGCATTAACTAGAGGTTGTCTATTTTGTGTGATTGCTAGCTCATTTTTACTTTTTAGACCAGGGATGGGCAACCGGCGGTCCTGGACAGCATGCAGCTCTTTGCTTGGTCTCTTGCGGCTCTTGCATTAATATTGAAATTTTTGTTTGCGTGTGTGTGTTCGCTTCCCAAATGTGCATGTGTGTGAGATGAAAATACAGTCAAGTGTTCTGGCAGGGGGCAAAGATACATAAAAAATTTTTGGAAGTGGGTGCCTACAAGATAACTGTTACTAATGTGCTACCCAGCTAGCTAGCCGGCCAACTGTCACCAGTTCCCATACACGGATAAAGAAGTTACAATTAGGAAAAAAAGACGTTGGTCTCTGCACCGAACCGTCCTTCAACACGGAGAGAACCAGCAATATGATTTGGAAAAAGGACTCCGTTTTGAGTAAAATTAAGGTTAGTATCTTATTTCAGCCTGTTGAAAGTTCTGAGGCGTGCTCATTTGTCCTTTTAACGTTTCAGAAGCGATGTAACGTCACGGACTTCGTTGATGCTAGTTTTCTGTCAGTCAAATTAAGCTCGTTTTTGTAGGCTAATTTACAAGCATAGCCATTTTTTCTCTGGTAATAAGATTCTGATTGACACGTTAAATCTCAAATGAAGGTAATTAACAGTAAACTTCATAAATACCATATAATCTTAGTGTTATTCTAAAGAACCTTATCAACCTGAAAGTTTATAATAGATCATCTTAAAGAGGAACATGATGGATTATTTCACCTCGGCAAGGAAGTTGGGCATTTCTTTTCTGCATTTCTACTTTCATTTTGTAAGTGAGTTCTGTGTTGGTTTATTGTTTGTTTTCAGGTCTTAGGCTACTGAAGGGTGATGGTGATGCACTTGCTCTGCTTACATTCACAGCCTGTAAGCACTGGGCTAACTTTTCAGAGAGTTGTTACTAGTGGCAGCGATATTTGAATCTTTGAATATCCTTAAGTAATAAATAAGTTGCAAATAAGTTGTTGTGAACTGCATGCTTCTGGCTTATTATTGTAGTAAATGTAGTCTTTTGGACATAAATCAATACAGAATTATGCATGTAACTGCATAAATTAGTTTCTTTTTGTGTGTTCTTTCTATATTTTATACAATAACACAATGAAATGTCGGCACAGTACCAGCCCTAGATATTTTGGTGTCATTTTCTCATATTCCTCATTTATTTCCATTTAGTCTACACAACTATGCCTCCTGGATTCCTGGCATGATCTTCTCTGCAGCACAAGCCAAGTGTTCAACATTTCCATACATCCAGTGTGCACTGCTGTATTTTTGTGCAGCAGGTTAGTATCTCTGTTTGACCTATCATTTTTAAAAATCCATTTTTACAATCCATTTTAAAACATTTAATAAATGATCTTGATGTAAAAGGCCAATGGTTAACTTTATTTTCCTGTGTCTTACAGGAAACAGCTTGTGGAAAATGGTGGTGTGGATCAGGTTTTTCTGTACAGACCCTCACTGAGCTCTTCTGACAAATGGATACAGTCCTTTATTATGAAGGTAGCTTTGTTTTTGTTTTTTTGCTGATCTAAGGTGGACCCTTGCACACCTCTGTTTCTCACAGATACACATGCACACACATTTACAGTAGCCCCAACCCTTCTGTCAACCATTGGTCATCACCATTGCTCATCCTATTCAAACATGCACCATGAAGAATAACAGTAATGTAATTTTGCCACCTGTTTTACCCAGTATCTCTGTATGTGAAGATATCCATGAATCTTTGAATATGTTTTGTAAAACTTTAAACCTGTATTTTTGTAAAATAAAAAAAAAAACTGTTTTTAATTTTGTAATGGTGCATGTAATTGTTTAAACCCATTTGGTTTACTCTAGATGGGACAGGACCGGACAGTAGGTGCTTTTAACCCACTCCTATGGTAGTTTTAATTTAAAGTCGGACATTTTGCCTCTTCAAAGGTACAATGGCATCGTCGCTGGGGTGGTACCATAAAGAGAACAAAATAGTACCATCTAATAGGGTAGTTTTTGTACCAATGGATTAAGGTACAAAGGCATTTCTAAGGTACAAAATTGTCTCTCAAAAGGTGCAATATAAAAGGGTACAACTCTGTACCTTTGGTGGAACATATTTGTACTTAAAGGTACTAATTGTAGGGGTACTTATTTGTACCCATCCATGAGGTAAAAGGATGTTCCCCTTTGGGGTGGTGCCCCAGCGACGAGCTTTTTTTCCTTTTTTTTTTTTTTTTTTTAGCTTTTTGGTACCTTTATTTCTAAGAGTGTGTGCACGTGCACGTTCGTTCTTGCATGTTTCTCTAGGCTTCTGTTCGTCACCTGGCCGACGTGCAGGGAGAACAAATCACCATGGCGTTAGGAAAGCAACGACCGGAAAGGGTTAATCTTGACACCCCATCATCTTTCCCCAGCCCTATTGCAAAGCGCATGCGCCATCTATTTTTTTTAAGAAGGGACAAGCATGCGCGCAGTCGAGGTGGATTATTTCCGCAACAACCTGAAATGTTCGAAGAAGGAGAGTCAAGGAAATTTAACAGTTGCACATGGGCTGCAGAATAGGCTACTGTATGCATCATTTGTTCCATGTGCAAAGTATTTATTGCTGCAGAAATGTAGGTCTGTTGTTGATGCGTTGCACACACATGCATGGTAGTCCATATTTATGTAACCATATTTGTCTCCTGTTGTCAACTCTTAAATTTGATTTATTTGACTTTGGCTCTGCTGCAGGTGTTGCTAGGATAAGCTGCGTCCAGCAGGACATTGTAACGCCATTGGCTTGCATTCCGCAGCTGAAAGCCAATCAGAGGCCGATGCGGTTTCTGCTTGTAAAATTAGCCTCCGCTATCAGAGCTTGAGCATCGCGGGAGCTTCTTTGCTACTGTGCCCCGATTGGCGAGGTTGCTGGGTTGGTGGCCGGAGGAAGCGACGAGGGACACCGGGAGATCCATCAGAGGACACGGTATCATCCGTGCAAAGACCGACGCTTCAGAAAGATGCGGACGAAACGCAGCGTTGCGCGAGGCACGGTGAGATATTTCATCGACTGATATACCCGATGACATAATCCCTCCCCCGTCTTTGTGCTTGCAAGACAGGCGTCTGGTGTTGTGAATAAGAAATCACAGAGAGACCTCCATTTTTGTATTTATCGCACACTGATGCGTCGTCGAGCGCGCCCATGGGAAGACATATTGGGATTGTGACGGGGGGGCTAAGGACGTTGTGGAGTTGAATGTTAATAGCAATGATAGCGCGTCTATGTGACGATATGTCAAGGCTTTACATAACTATTTCATGTAAACACGTTTTTCTGTAAACATGAACAGTGTGCCTGTGTGTGTCCATGTCAGCGTGTACCTTACGCACCAGGTAGCAACGGGTAACTGTCACATAATTTGTGTGTGTGTGTGTGTGTGTGTGTGGGAGGAGGATGTTGGGCAGATATACCTGACTATAATACAACAAAGATGTCTGATAGACTATGTATTGAACGCATTCATCGCGGTCAGACCAGGTATAATACATGGTCTGCATGCACTGAAAGTTTATAGTAAAAATGTCATAACTGCTCCAACCACGATAAGGGAAAGATTACTCAACATCTCCTTAGCAAGTGCAGGTTTCTGGTAGTTTTCAAGGTTTCAAGTTGACTCATTCAACCCAAGCAATTTTGAGTAATTGCCTCGCAAATAAGGATTAATTCATGGCGATGTAACAAGTCGCTTTGAGGCCTCTACCCTGACCTCTCGTTCTGCTGTTTGTAAACAGGCATATGCACTTTGGACCACTGCCACCAACAGCCTCCCGGCTGGGCATCAGGCGACCTAAGCCAAGCTGGCGGATTTTAGAGTGGGCACATGCAGCCTAAATATGTTTTTGATGGCGCTGACGGGATGTTTATGTGGAGGATAACAAGAAGGAAAAATCCTTGGCCATCTGACCCTTGTCCCTGCCATGTGGCTGTCCATTTTAAACCACAGCTGTTGCTATCATCAACTGAAGTAGTCTGCATCAGCAACAGAATTAATGCCTGTGCTTGCCAGTGCTTGGTCCTAAATATTCCACTTTATTCTGCTGGTGGAAAGAGCATAATTATTTTGCAACTGACAGAGTATGGTAGCAGGTATAAATGTCTGTAATAATTGTTATACACAATGACAAGGGGAATTTGTATTTTGTTGTATCATTATTAATGTAGGCTTGTAGAAATTAGGATTTGATGCCTATTTTGCCTCTGGTGTGGTTTAGGGACTGTTTCTGATACTACAACAAGTTAACTCAAGTCTTTTGAAGTTATCTTTTACATAATATCTGCCTAAAAATATATCCCGAATAGTGTGCAATATCCTAATGTGGTCCTGATTCAGTAGCCTTACGCTGGTTCTGCACCTTCTGACTAGATCAGTACAAAGTTCTCATCCAAAGCATTGCAGAGCACACCTTGAGTCCATTGTGAGAATCACCTTACTGGATATTTGCAACAAACTTCTCTTGTATAAGCCTCAGTTCTGCCTGAAAACACCTGAAAAATGGTTTACTCTGAACCTAGGGGTGGTGTCGATGAGCATATTCTGGAAACCACGGTGTCTGACTGTAATGTGATGTTGTTCACCAACATGTGACTCATATCTGCTGTTTTGAGAACAGTGAGATAACAACAAAGAATCACATGGCAACACATTTCTCAAATCCAACTTGGACCCCGATACGTGACAAATCTGATTTAGACTAATGCCATCTGTGTGTATCTCCAGTAGGAACAAGAGAACACCCAACTCTATCTATCTATCTGTCTATCTATCTATCTATCTATCTATCTATCTATCTAGGTATTTGTCTGGCTTGTAGGCAATCACCTGAAACTATACTACATACAAAACTATACTAAAAAAGTATATACTAAAATGAAACCTTCCATTTAGCAGGGGTGTACTTGTTGTGGTTGGTAAAGCTGAGGCAAAACTATTTTGATAAGGTATCAGTATGTCATGAAGGTGAAATGGAAGGCAAATATTGTATTGATAGTGTAGGGCAATTACTGTTGTCTATGCAGCAGCGCTCATATGCTCACTAGTAGGCGTGTCAGGACACACACACAAACACACACACACACACACACACACATAACCCATGGAACCCATTTAAACATGTACCCCTGTTAAAAATAAGCAGAGCAAAAATTCTCTTGCTGCACACCAAATATATAAAACGATACAGTTGTGTTTGTATGTGTAGATATATGAATATGTGTGTGACTGTTTGTCTGTGTGTGTGTGTGTGTGTGTTTCTCAGTGATGGCGGAGCCCGCAGAGGAGCGTGTGTATCGCTGGAGGCAGGCACTGCAGGAGGGCCTGGAGTACCAGCGCTCAGGGGTGCTCCCTCTGCTGGGCAGCCCTCGCTACTGCGCCGGGACCAACACAGCCAGCGGCTACCTATGCCAGAGTGGCCATTGCTGTGGCGAGTCGGGCTGCTGCTCCTACTACTATGAACTCTGGTGTAAGACACAGAGCACTTCACACTTGGCTTCCTCTCTTATTGGACCTCACACATGGCTTCACAACACATATGTAGGCTTAGCTTGTTTGCAATAGAAAACCATAATATAATAACATCTGAAACACACATAGCAATTCTATTATTTTACTCTGACATGCTTTGATGAAAATAAAGATATTTTTTTA
>JAGFZM010000319.1:21975-37815 GCA_017657215.1 Limnothrissa miodon | reverse complement strand
TTTTCGCGACCAGATCTCTGCTCGGCTTGCGAACGCCTCTCCCCTGCGGCTATTGCCAACAGAGCGGCATTTTTCGTGGGTTCCACTGGTAGTCCAGGGGTGGCTTCTACCCCCGTTGGCGTCAGTGCTCTCCCCGCCCGCCAGTCTATCGATTTTCCCCCGGCGTCCTCGCACCCGGATGGGCTAATCGACCGGTCTTCAGTGGCTACTCGGCCATCGGTTAGCTTCTCAACGGCTAGTCAGCTACCAGCTAGTCAGCTAACCGCGGCCCACCTGGCTAGCCCTGCTAGCTCCATCGGCGCTGCCTTTGCCCGCGCGGCTACTTCGCCGCTTCAGGTCGACGATGACGACCCAGTTATTGAGGCTGTGGACGAGGAGGAGCTCGCTTCCTTCCCCTCCGCTAAAGGATGCGCCACCGTGGAGGATCTGCCACCGGTTTTGAAGACCCACGCCGCCCAGTTAGCTTCTGAGCTAGCTTCGTTGGCTACTCAGGCGGCTAGCAGGCTTGGCCTGCCTCCGCCTCAGCGCTGTCCAGGAGGGCGTTTCGACCCCTTCTACGGCGCGCTCCCCTCTCCTGATGCCCTCCCGCTCCCTGCTCACCCCACTGTCGTGGCTGATGCGCAGGCCTCCTGGGAGGCTCCCTTCGCCGCCATTGCCCCTATCCAGGGCCACGCGGCGTTCAGAAGAAAAAGGCGGACGCACCCTAAGCCGTGCCACCGCCGGCTACGGGGTCACAACCTCCTTGGCAGCGCTCTCGCTCACGCGGACGCGCAGCTCCCGCCAACCGTCCAACCAGCCAGGAACAGCGCAAGAGGCCACAGCGATCCTGATACGATCGCGTGTGTGCGGCAGAGCATGTTATGCGACCCCTATCCATTGACTGCTATGCCTCTGTGTGCTCCAAAAGGCACGGGTCCCCGCTCTGCAGTCCCCAGCTCGGAGTGTTCCCCCCCGCTTCGGCGGTCCTCTCTGATCTCACCCCCTCAGGGGGCGCTGAGTTTGCCTTGTTTACAAGCACTCCGCACACACACTATCGCCCCTCTGGGGCAATGTTTCACGATGAGCCCCGGCCCCGGCCGGAGGACGCTCTCTGTTCTGTCAGCGCTGTCGCGCACTGGGGCACCGATTCGGTCTCCGCCGCGCATTCAGCTTACGCACCGCGTGCGCTATGCGCCTTGCGTGACGTCACGCCTCGACGGCGCCCAGGTGGCCTCTACTAACGTCACGGCCTCCGCGTCTTCTGTCTCACTCGCCTCTGAGCAGTGGGCATGCGACGCATCGGAGTCGTTCACGGTCGAGAAGCCCTCCCCGTCCTCTCTCGCCGCTTCTGTCGGCCGATTTATCGCCCAGGTACGAGCAGAACTGTCTGCTCAGTCTGACACTTCTGCCATTGGGCAGACGGGAAACTTCTCCCCCGTCTTCAGGGTCGTCGCTGACGCGCGCTCCAGGTCGGCCGCCCCACGGGCCGTCGCGGGTGAAGTGCGCAGCTCACCGACCACGAACGTCGCTGACACGTGCTCCAGGTCGACCGCCCCACAGGGCGTCGCAAGTGAAGCGCGCAGCTCACCGACCTCGGATACCGCTGACGTGCACGCCAGGTCGGCCACCCCACGGGGCGTCGTGAGTGATGTGCGCGGCTCGCCAACCACGCGTGAGCGCCCAGGGGTCTCACACGCGGTTGACTTGCCCTCAGCCCCCACGTTACGTCGGGTCTCTACCCTGTCAGTCGGACGCTCTTCAGCTCCGCGGACAGCCTCAGTCATTGACCTCGGCCCCCCTAGTGCCACTCGGGGGCAGCATAGCACTTTGTTTGTCCTTGCTGCCTCCTCATTCCGCCGCTCTGCTCAGGCAGAATTGGGCGATGTGCACAACGTCACGTTGGGTTCTTTCAACAGTGTTGAAAGGCTATCAACTGCAGTTCAGGTGGCCACCCCCGCCCTTCAGAGGTGTCAGGGAGTCAGTGGTGCCCCCCTCCAGGGCCCCTGCTCTCAGACAAGAGCTTCGCGATCTCTTGAGAAAGGGCGCTATTCAGTGCGTAGATCCGACGCTCGCGCGCGCAGGTCGTTACAGTATGTACTTCCTTGTGCCCAAGAAGTCGGGCGCTTTTCGCCCTATTCTAGATCTCAGAGCGCTCAATGCTTTGCTCAAACCTCTCACCTTTCGCATGCTCACGGGGCGTATGGTGGCGGAGTCAGTCCGCCAGGGGGATTACATGGTCACCATAGACCTTCAGGACGCCTATTTCCACATAGGTATAGTCCCGAGGCACAGGCGTTTTCTACGCTTTGCCTTCGAGGGCAGAGCTTACGAGTACTCAGCCCTCCCTTTCGGTCGGATCTTAGTATCCAGACGCATGTGGCTAGCCCTCGCGCATTGGCGCAGGCCGTCGTCCTTCACCAGAGGCGGCGCCCTTGGCGCTGTAGCCAGACGCATGACGGTGACCACCGATGCGTCCAAGAGCGGCTGGGGCGCCGTTTGCTGCGGTCGCCCCGCCAGGGGGACGTGGGGCGCAGCCTCCAGGAGGCTACACATCAATGTGTTAGAGCTCCTAGCTGTCTTTTGCGCTCTGAAGGAGTTTCTCCCTCTTCTCGGAGGAGAACACGTTCTGGTGCGTACAGACAACACCACTGTAGTGGCTTATTTCAATCGCCAGGGCGGCACGCGCTCTCCGGACCTGTTTCGCCTGGCGTACAAGCTGCTCACCTGGGCCTCCCGCCACTTCCTGTAGATCAGGGCGTCGCACTTGCCCGGTGTGCGCAACACAGGCGCGGACCTCCTCTCCAGGGGTGTTCCGCGTGCAACCGACTGGCGCCTCTGCCCAGCCGTGGTGCACAGCCTCTGGTCCCGCTTCGGGCGGGCATGAGTCGATCTTTTCGCCTCGAGAGAGAACGCTCACTGTCCAGCGTGGTTTTCGCTGGAGCGAGATGCGCCGCTAGGGTCGGACGCGCTGGCACATCCGTGGCCGCGAGGTCTGCTCTACGCTTTTCCCCCCCTTCCTCTGATGCGTCAGGTGTTGGCCAGGATCAGAGCGGGGGCTCACAGGGTGATTCTGATCGCCCCCAACTGGCCATCTCAGAGCTGGTTCTCAGATCTGGTCTCACTGCTGGACGGCCAGCCTTGGACCCTCCCTCTGAGGAGGGATCTCCTACCTCAGGCTCACGGGTCGCTGTGGCACCCCAAGCCGGAAGCGTGGAGACTGACGGCTTGGCCCCTGAACGGGCACGTCTCCTAGAGAGCGGCCTGTCAGGCGCAGTTATAGAGACTGTTCAGGCTGCTAGAGCTACATCCACTAGGTCGTTGTATACACTGAAGTGGCGTGTGTTCAGCACGTGGTGCAGAGACAGAGGCTGTGATCCTCTAGTCTGCCCTATTGGCGAGGTGCTTGCTTTTCTGCAACACCTGTTTGATAAGGGTCGTACACCCTCTACTCTGAAGGTGTACCTCGCACCTATTTCAGCATGCCATGTTGGCTATGCTGGCGTTTCCCCAGGCGCTCACCCCCTTGCGTTGCGCTTCATGAAGGGCGTCAGGCGGCTTCGCCTCTCTTCCACACGTTCGGTCCCTACTTGGGACCTGGCCACTGTCCTACGCGGACTGGCTCTTACGCCCTTTGACCCTCTGTCGAGTGCCAGTCTAAAGATGCTTTCCCTTAAGACTGCGCTTTTGCTCGCTCTGGTCTCGGTGAAGCGCGTTAGCGATCTGACTGCCCTGTCAGTCAGTCCTGACTGTCTTGAAATCACGCAAGATGACGCGCGGGTAACGCTGCGACCAAATCCCTTTTCTCGCCCAAAAGTGCTGTCTACTGACCTTCGTTCGAGGGTCATTGAGCTCTCAGCCCTTCCTGAGACGGGCGGTTCTGTGCCCGTCACTCTGTGCCCGGTCAGAGCGCTTCGTGCCTATTTGACGCGTACGCAGAGCATCAGGAAGACGAACCAGTTGTTCGTCTGCCATGGCGAGCGTGCCAAGGGTCAGGCCTTGTCTACCCAACGCATGTCGCATTGGCTTACTGACGCCATACGTCTGGCATAGGAGGCGGCGGGTGCTCCTCTGCCTGCTCATGTCAGGGCGCACTCCACCCGTGGAGTGGCGGCTTCTTGGGCCTTCTGGAAAGGTGTCCCTATGCAGGATATCTGTCTGAGCGCTTCGTGGGCCTCAGGCAACACCTTCGCGCGTTTTTACGCATTGGACGTCACTAGGCCAGGTGTAGCATAGAGTGTTCTCTCTGGGCCCGGCGGCGGTCCCATGGGTCTTCCCACCTCGGGCTCCTCGGTGTAGGGCCCTTGAGGCTTGGTTGTAGTGATCCATTCGTACGTTTCGGCTTCAAAACGAAAGAGAACGTTACGGATACTAACGTATCCTCGGTTCTCTGAGTGAGAAGCCGAAACGTACGCTTCAGGCCTCAAGTCGCCGACGCTGGCGAGCTTGGCAAAGAGGACCTGAAGCGTAAGCGCAGTCAATATATAGACTTTCTGACATCACGCAGGGCTGTCTAAGTAGTTGCCTGCGCGCGTCAGAGCGCTTACTGCCCTTTTTTCAAAGGGTTGGTTAAAATTGACTTCAGAAAAAGTAGGAGATGATAGGCATCATCCATTCGTACGTTTCGGCTTCTCACTCAGAGAACCGAGGATACGTTAGTATCCGTAACGTTATTAGTCATCCAGTTTTTGATATCCTGTGGGTTTGTTGCATCTCCTGCATCATTAACAAACACACACACACCCACACACACACACACTAGAGTGTGGATCGGGTAGATTTTTTCTGTCCGCGACTGACACCCAACACCGCATGGTTCGAATCTGACCCGAGCCCGATAGGCATTAAGATATTTGTGTCCGAGTCCGACCGAGCCCGAGGCATAGTGCATGTTAAAACAAGAGGCCTGGCACAGTTATGTCGGCTAACCAATTTAAATTAAATTAACATATAACAAAATATAACGAAATATAAATAAATGAGAGGTTGTATGGGCCTAAATCTGCAAATGAAATGAACACTTCAGGAGCGCTGCCAGTGCTACAACAACATTAATGCAGCCTAGTTTATTGAAATCATTTTACAAAATCTCTTTTACTATTAGACCTATGAAACAATGGAATTATTCTCGACTGTGATGGCCCAGATGACTTACAAGCGTTATCCATGTGTTGCCGCAGCTGGGAATTCCCGTCTTCTTGCTGTCATATTTCATGACAGTTCCACAACCCTTACATTGAACATATCCTACAGGTTCATCATTCTCGGCCTTGACAACTATGTAGAACTTTTCCCACACAATCGACTTTCCTCTCTCATCTTCGATGGTCTTATACTCTCCAGAGGCTAACTTCTGTTTGCAATCCATCTTAGCACGTCTCACAAATGCACTTAGGCTGTACGTGTTTCGGTGTCGCACCAATAGAAAAATCTTGTGCACACGAAGAAATATGTTATGCTGTTATTTATTTTTTTCAATTAGGATAATCTGTCACAAACCTATCACTAAAACGAACATAAAGTGTAATAAGTTGTTTTTAATTTTACATGTCATATGTCTTATTGCGCTGATGTGTCTGTGTCCGACCCGAGCCCGAACACGTTCAAGTTCAAATTATTTGTTTGAGTTGGGTTTCCATGCTCTAACACACACACACACACACAATAAATGGCGATAAATTGTTGTGTTGTGTGTGGGTGGGGGGGGGGGGGGGAGGAGGTAGGGATTGATGATCTGTGTAAAGTCTTAGGTGCTGTCATACTGTACTTTAGCCAGGCTGGCGGGGAAGTCCAGAAAGATGTCACAGACACACACACGTAAACACATACATACACACACACACACACATACAGTACATGCACATACTAGATACACATACAAATACCTATAGTCCTAAAACACAGCCACAATGCACATGCATACACATACTCTCTCTCTTTGTCTTTCTATTTCTCTCTCTCTATCAAACACACACACACAAACACACACACTCTCTCTCTCTTGCCCTCACACACACACACACACACACACCAAAGTCCTATCCTGGTCCCTGTTGATGATTAACTCCTCCAGTAGTTGTTGGCATGCTGTAGCGAAACCCCAAATTTTCAAATGTGTGTGTATGAGAGAGAGAGAAGGGTTGTGTGTGAAGCGCAGATTTTCACTGCAGCTCACACTTATTCTGGGTGTGAGAGAGATTGTGTGTGTGTGTTAGAGAGAGAGAGACAAAGATTGTTTGTGTGTGTAAAGCGTTTTGACTGGATCTCACACTGATTCTGTGTGTGGAAGAAATTTAGAGCTGTGTGTGTGTGTGTGTGTGTGTGAAGCGTTTAGTTACACTGGATCCCACACTGATTTTGTATGTGTGAGGGAAAGGGAGGACAAAAAATACTGTTTGTGTGAGACAAAGGTCTAAGTGTGTGAGGATGGTGAAGGTGTTGTTGGACTGAGCCTGATGTCTGTGTCTGTGTGAGAGACAGTGTGTGTTTGCACTGAGCCCGATGTCTTTGTGGTTGCCAAAGGGGAAAGTGAAGGAGCGCGATGGAAAGGACAGGCAGGCCAATGGCCACCTCTTTTCTTCAGGGTCCTGCTTCACACACACACCCTGCCTGGTGTGTGACAAGCCAGCCGCCGGGAAGGACTTTCTGCACTGCTCCAGTGAGTACACAGACACACACACACACACACACACAAATAAACACACCCATACTTTCCCACATTCACAACATCATGGGTCTTCAACTCAACTCTAGGTTCATTTCTGTTTTACGGTTTGTTACTATTTTCTTGTGTTACTATTGTCTCGTGTTTGTTTTGTGTTTGTGTGTGTGTGTGTGTGTGTTTGTTTGTGCGTGTGTGTGTGTGCTTGCGTGTGTGTGTTCGCGTGTTCACAAATCTGTCCTCTGTGTCTAGACTGCACTCTCACAGTACATAAAGGCTGCCGGGATTCTGCTCCTCCCTGCCTCAAGGTAGTTATGTGTGTGTGTGTGTGTGTGTGTGTGTGTGTGTGTGTGTGTGTTTGTGTGTGTGTGCATGATTGTTTACCTTTTCCTCAAGCTCAGTGAGAGGTATGTTAATGGTTAATGCTCCAAAGTAAAACATTGTTTATTTCCACAGAAATGATGTGGGCTTTTTAACACGCTATTCAAGACATAGGTGTGTCTGTGTGTGTGTGTGTGTGTGTGTGTGTGTGTGTGTGTGATAGACTTGTCAGTCTCACTAAAGTATACTCTCATTGAAATTCCAGGATAAATGTGTGAAAACCAGAACTTCCTCCTTGCCACAAAGTAAGTTTCATCAGTTGGTTTTATTTGTTTTCTGTTCTGAGTGTGTTTGTTCAGTTAGGCACCTGGACTTCTCATAATCTACACCCACCTGGAACAACAACCTTGAATACAGCTGGGGGGCGGGGGGCTACATCATCAAGTTTAGCTGCTCTCTAATATTAAACCACCCCTGTGATGATCATAGGGACCAATTAAACCCATATCTCACAAATTGACAATGCTAATTATGTTAATTCAATTACATTCAATTTGTATAATTAAATTATACAAAAGTCATGTCTCGTAGCGCTTCACAGTAAATGCACCAATGAGCAACAGGGGCAAGGAAAAATTCCCTATAATTTTTCATCTTGTTATGGTTTAGGAAGAAACCTTGGGCAGTTCTACGGCTCAAGGGGCTAACCCAGCTGCCTAGGGTCATGTAGGTTAGGTCTAGGTAGGGTTAGGTCTTGACTCAGGATAACCATAGCATAATCATAATAATCCCAGGATGTAGTCACACGTCATAAAAAATCATGGTATTAATGGCCCATTGTCACATGATGTGTGACTTACAGTGCCACCTACGGTCCAGGGATAAATCTCCTGAGCTGCCCATCACCAGTCTACTTAAGAAGCTTGAGGTGAAATGTCTTCAAGCTCCAAGAAGTCCAGTTGCCTGTAACTGAATACCTTAACTACCATGACCAGAATGAATCTTCAGACATGGAGATTCACGTCACTCTTCCCTTCTCTTTCTTTATCTCTCCCTTATCTCATCTCTCTCTCCCTTTTTCCCTTTTTCTCTTTCTCTCCCAGACTTTACTGTGCGTGAGAGTCCTGGTGTGGGGCCGCTGCTCTCCACATCAGCGTCGCTACCAGTGATGATACCCCAGGACAACCGCAAAGACTCCTCCCCACAGGCCAGTACCTTCTCTTGGAGTGTTCCCACAACAACTGAATGGTAAGTTTCTTCTCCTCTTTCCACACTTTCATTGCATCTTCCACTTCAGTGTAGAATAAAAATGATTTAAATTGGATTAAAAATATTTATTCTGATTTAAAAAGAGCATGTAAATACTCGAAATGATTCGGAATTAAACTTAAATTAAATTAAATGAAATTCTGAATAAAGTGGTTGGTTTATTCCGATGTTAAAGTGTAATTAACTAATTCCACTATCATGTAAACACTTTATTTCCGATTAAACTTAATTCCGGTCATGCTCGTTGTGTTATGTTCTGTCGCGATGACGCACTGAAAGGCGCATAAATGGAGCAAATGTTGGTCTTAGCTATTTTGTTTCTAAACTATTTTGTTTAGACCAACATTTAACTTTTTACATAGTTAAAAAGATAAATTAAAAAATCTGGTAGCCAGTGGTAGTGTGCTTTCTTCCGCTAAACATATAAACCTTTATTCAGAATATTTTTTTCCATGTAAACTCGAGGGTGAATATTTTAAATCCGAAATATTTAATTCCAAATAATTAATTCTGTATTAAAAAAACACCTTGTAAACGGAGACATTGTGACTGTAATTGTTAGTACTTTTTGTGACTGTGATTGTTATTGTGACAGATTGTAAGTTGTGGATTATAGAGTTATTGTGCCAACGATTGTGAGTAGTTATTGTAACTGTAATTGTGTGTAGTATGTGACTGTGATTGTGAGTAGTTATTGTGACTGGTTGTTAGTAGTTATTGTGACTTATAGTGGGGAATTATTGTGACTGATTGTGTGGAGGTATGACTGTGCTAGTGCCACTAACTAGGGAAATCCTGCTTTAGATGCTCAATAATGAGGTGTTACTAACTTATTAAACACTTTTCTCTCAGCGAGAGTCTTGAGAGTGATGCAGACTGCCCATCATGGAGAGACCACAGCCAATCAGACGAGACTCCTCAGAAAGCTGAGTCATCCACCTCTACGGACTCCTCCATCAATGAGGGTAGGAACAGGATTCCCTTCTTGTTCTAATTTAGGCCCTTTTCACCTCATTAGCTGCTAATGATGCCTATAGACTTAATATCAAATGTTTTTTTTTAATGGTCCGGGCTAGGGAACAATTTGGGGAACAACCATGCCAAGCATGTCCAATAATATTAGAGAATGCACTGACAGATTTACCCTGTAGATGGATGCAGTGCCATCTTGGGTTGAAAATGAGCATAGACTGCAGGAGAAGAACAGAGAGGTTAGAGACCACCACTGGTATATGATGCTTACTGGTATATGACCCTCACTGACCCTCACTGAGATATAACCCTCACTGAGCCTCTGGGCACCCATCAATGTCTCTGTGCTAGTTGTCCCCTCAGGGCACTCAAATATGCATTCTGAATGCATTGACTTTGTTGTCCCTGTGCTGTTTGTCCCCTGCTGGCTACTGTAGATGTGGTGGACTCACCCCTGCAAAGGGAGCTGGGCGGAGCTGCCATGGAGCTGGAGGCGGAGTCATGGAGTCTGTCTGTGGATCCTCACTTCTGCAGGAGTCAGGAGAGTAATGTTATCAAGAGACAGGATGTCATATATGGTGGGTTTGTGTGTGTGTGTGTGCATATGCATATGTGCATGTGTGTGCGTTGTGTGCGTATGTGCATGTGTTCATATCTGTGTGTGTGTGTGTGTGTGTGTGTGTGTTTGTGTGCATGTGTGTCTCAGAGCTGATGCAGACAGAGCTTCACCATGTCCAGACGCTGTCCATCATGGCTGAGGTCTTTAGGCGCGGCCTGAGGGAGGAAGTGCAGCTGGACGCTGATGCCATCGGTCGAATTTTCCCCTGCCTGGACGACCTCCTCCCCCTTCACAGAGACTTCCTGTCTGTCCTGAGAGAGAGACGCCATAGCTCCACCCACCCAGACAGCAGCAGGAATTACATCATCCCTCGTATTGGAGACATCTTGTTAAAACAGGTCACCTACACATCCACTACTACACACACATACACACACACCATCCCTTGTATTGGAGACATCTTGTTTAAACAGGTCACCGATACACAGTGATTGGAATAACGGCGTTACAAATAAATGGCGTTACTAACGGCATTATATTTTCTAGTAACGAGTAGGCCTAATCTAACTAATTACTGTTCTTATTGTTACAACGCCGTTCCCGTTACTGACCATGAAATGCCATGTGTTACTTTATTGAAGCGGTTTTCATTTTATGGGTCAGATTTCTGTGTAGACATACTAGGTGATGATTGGTCAAATAAAATTGAATGGCCAACCAGAGTAGATTTTGGCATTGCCTACGTAGGTTACAAGACAGGCCTCCGTGCAGTTTATGTACACACCACACACAGCAATGGCGAGTTATTACACTATGATATTATTTGGTGTCTTGTTCACATTTTTCACTTTTTTTTAAGTTTTCATAGGTTCCCAACAACTGGGCTAGGGGAACTGGCTCCCTAGTTCTCGTTGAAAGATGACTGCTAAATGCATGAAAGTAAATGTGTGTGTGTGTGTGTGTGTGTGTGTGTGTGTGTGTGTAGTTCTCTGGAGAGATGGCAGAGCAGATGAAGCAGGTCTACGGACAGTTCTGTGGTCACCACACTGAAGCTGTCAGTTTCTTTAAGGAGCTCCAGCAGAACAACAAACGCTTCCAGACTTTCATTAAAGTAAGACCACATACACACATACTGTACAAATACTCTCTATCTCTCTCTCTCCCACTCACACACACATATGCAAATAAACTCACATATGCAAATAAACCCACCACTTTCTCTCTCACATAGAAATACACTCACACACACACACACACACACACACACACAGCAGCTTGCTGAGGAGTAGTTTAATGACTCATTGTGTAGAGCAGCACTGCATGGGTAAATGTACATTTCTAAATACCTGTGCAAGATTGTTGATGGCGGGTGCTTGTCTCCATAGCAACAGAGCAGTAACTCTCTAGTTCGGAGGAGAGAAGTCCCAGAATGCATTCTGCTGGTGACACAGCGCATCACTAAATACCCAGTGCTGCTGGAAAGGATTCTGCAGCACACACAAGGTGGGCTGACCTCTTTACCTTTTACATTTAACCTCACAGCTCTTCTTTCTTCCCCTCACTTTTGACCTATGACCCCACTGCTCTACACTCTTCTCTTCATCTTTAATCTCTATCTCTCTGTCCCTCTCTATCTTTATTACAAAGCAACACTTCTGTAAAAAGCAAAGGATAAAAAGAAAGTAATAAAAGAAAATTGAACACTGTAAGCAGGTAAACAAACCTTGTTTGTCTGACCCTTTATCTCTCCTGTAGAGGGGAATGTTTTGCAGTGAATTGTTTGATCCTCTCTTTCTCTGCCTCTCTCTCTCTCTTCGTCCATCTCTCTTTCTCTATTTCTCCTTTTTTCTCTCTCCTGTAGAGGTTAGGGTTGAGCAAGTGTCTGACTCTGGCTCTGGTGAAGAGCAGTGTTGAGCAAGTGTCTGACTATCTCTCTCTCTCTCTCTCTCTCTCTCTCTCTCTCTCTCTCTCTCTCTCAACCCTGTAGAGGGCAGTGTTGAGTATGTTGAGGTGTCGCGAGCGCTAGTTCTGATCCGAGAGCTGATCTCGTGTGTGGACCAGCAGGTGCGTTTGCATGAGCAGGAGCAGCGAGTGCAGGAGGTTCTGAGCCGATTGGACAACAAAAGTGTCACCAAGCTCAAGAACGGACACATGTTCCGCAAACATGATCTGCAGGCCCGCCAACACACACTCACACACCAGGGCCTGCTCTACTGGAAGACTGCCACTGCAAGGCTGAAAGGTCAGACACACACACACAAACACACAGACTCCCGCACATACACACACACCATGTCTTCCTGTTCTGTGGGCAGGAGGATGGCCAGCTATTTCTTGCTCTGGTACTTGTACTGGTGTTAAGTGATGTGGATTATTGTTTAACAGCATTAAAGGTTGAATCAAATTACATCAAAATACATACAGAGTTCACTGTAACAGTTACACACACACACTCACACAGCAAGACCTGCTTTACCAGAAGACTGCCACTGCAAGTCTCAAAGGTCAGAGGTCACACATACACACTCACCAGGTCCTGGGGATTGCACATCAACCTATATTGATCCTGTATATGGTTGTGTTTGTTTGTGTGTGTGGATGTATGTGGATGTGTGTGTGTGTGTGTGTGTGTGTGTGTGTGTTTCCCTCCCTTGCAGACGTCCTGGCACTGTTACTGAAAGACACACTCATCTTCCTACAGGAGAAAGATCAGAAGTACATTTTTGCCACTGTGGTAGGTTATGCACATACACACACTTACACTCTCACATACACACACACACACACACACACACACATACAAGCTATAGCTAGTACTACTCCATACCTCCTGGGCAGAAATGTGAAAACTTTCTACTTTGCTATTTATTAGTTATATTATTACTGATTGTGAGAGAGGTAGCCAATGAGGAGAGAGGGATGTACTTATGTGTGTGTCTATGTGTGTGTGTGTATGTGTGTTAGGACCAGAAGCCACCAGTGATCTCTCTGCAGAAGCTGATTGTGAGAGAGGTTGCCAATGAGGAGAGAGGCATGTTTCTGATCAGTGCCTCATCTGCCGGCCCTGAGATGTACGAGGTTCACGCTGCCTCTCGAGACGAGCGCAACACCTGGATGAGGCTCATCAGAGAGGCTGTGGACAGGTGTGTGTGTGTTTGTGTTTGTCTATCAATATGTCCTTGTGTGTGTACACCTATCAATATGTACTTGTACTTGTGTGTGCACGTTTGTACTGACTGTTTATACAGCACCTTATACACTAGTTATGTCTCGTGGTGCTTCAGAGCAAAGAGCACCCAGGACCAACAGGAGTAAGGAAAACTCCCTTATTTTATATCTGTAGTAGTCTAGGAAGAAACCTTAGGCAGATCTAAGGGGTTAACCCTACTGCTTGGGTTCATGCAGAGGACTGCAATCAGCAGTTGTTCAGATGACAATAAGTCCACAGTGTTAAATAAGCATCATAATAATCTTAAAATATAGTCCCACATCATTAAACTGTGTTCTAGCAGCATGACATGATGAGGAAGCTGGGTCAGTCTTGTCAAAGCTCTCCCATTAAGTTGATCAGTCCATTCAGAAAGGAGTTAGAGGCAGGTTGTCAGCCGGTGGGAAGAGGGGATGACAGCGGTAATTGGAGCAGGGATGGTGTATGTACTCAACACTACTGCAGGGATGTTCAGTGGTGCCAGGCTATAGGAGCATAACTAAGGTAGGGTGTATGGCAACCCAACATTACTGCAGGGATGGCCCTTGGTGCTGGGCTTTAGCAGAATAACTATGATGTGATGGCATGTATGGCAACCTTACACTACTGCAGGCATACTCAGTGGCTCTAGAGTAGAGCAGCAAAACTAAGGTGTGGTTTATGGCAACCGAATACTACTACAGGAATAGTCAGTGGTGCTAAACTATAGCAGCATAACTAAGGTATAGTGTATTTACCCAACACTGCTGAGGGGATGGTCAGTGGCGCTAGGCTATAGCAGCATAACCATAGTATGGTGTATGTACCCAAATCTACTAAGGTAGCCATCAGTGGCCATCAAGCCTTTAACTGATGGTAACAGCAGAGGCAGTCCTTCCCAATAAGTCCTAAGTGGTGGAAAGAATGAGGAATGATTTATGTGCATCATGTGCTAACTATGGGGAGCAGTCAGTAGAAATGTTTTAAGTGTTGACTTGAAGGTGTTGAGAGTGTGCACTTACTCAAGTGGGATTTTATCAATAGGATTCTTTCTACATTCTGTAGGGGAAAATGTAGTAACCCATATTTTAGTCAGGGTTACAAACAAAAACAATGGTGTGTGTGTGTGTGTGTGTGTCTCTCTCTTTCCCTTTCCCCCCCCCCCCCCCCTCTCCCTGTGGGTGTGTTTGTGTGTGCGTTTAGCTGTCCAGAGGAGGATGAGGAAAACACCAGTGAATCTGAAGAGGAGAAACGCATCACTGAGGCCAGAATGCAGAAGATCCAGCAGATACAAGGTGATACACTTATGTGTGTGTTTTTGTCTGCCTGTGTTTGTGAGTATACTGATGTGTACTTGTGTTGTAACACTGTGTGTGTACTGACATGTGCATGTTTGTTTGTGTGCGTGTTGTAGAGGCTCTGGTCAGTCAGGACCAGTTGATCTGTTCAGCTCTGGAGGAGAAACTGCAGATTTACTCAGAGCTCAACTCTCTCCGCCAGTCAGACGCTCCTGAGACAAACACACACCTGCTGACACACACACACACACACCGCCCACCATACACACATGAGCTCCCACAAGCTACAGCCATCCTCAATGCCGCACTCAGAGAGGGTTAGTGTGTGTTTCTATGTCTTGTCTATCTGTCTGTCTAGCTACATTAGGGTCACATTTCCTTTTTTTCAATGAGACTCAATAATTCTATTTGTCAATAGTAAACAGTCAAATTTAATAAAACATCCAGTTAAATAAAATCCTTTTCTCTCCTCTTTCCTCTCTCCTTTTCTCTCCCTCTGTCCCTGTCTATCCCTCTTTCTTCTTCCTTCCCTCTCTCTCTATCCCCCTTTTTCTCCAGTGGAGTCTTTGAAAAGTTCTCTGTCTTCCTACTGTGACTCTCTGTGCCCCTCCCCCATTCCCCTGAGTCCCCTCCCCTCAGTGGATCACTCCCCCTCAGGAAGCCCCAGAGCCACACACCCCAAGTCATCTCTGCTGGAGACCACGTCCCCTGATTATGAGCCATCCCTGCTGGAGGCCACACCCCCTACATGTGTGTCACCAATTCTGGAGACCACGCCCCCTGAATGCCAGTTACCCTTGATGGAGGACACGCTTTCTGAGTGTGTGTTATCACCACATAAGGCCACGCCCCCTGAGCATGTGTTATCTTTCCTGGAGGCCCCGCCCCCTGAGTGTGTGACATCTCTTCTCGGGAAGGTTTTCACCTCGTACAATCATGCAGATCCGATTGACATCAACACCAAGGTTTGCCATCTCACCTACTAGCAATGTACACACACATATACACACAAGCTACCACAATGTACACACACATACACACAAGCTACCACAATGTACACACACATACACACAAGCTACTACAATGCACACACACATCTGGGTATATCCCATCATTGAGAAGAATTTTGTAATTTGTTTCAAGTTTTATAGTGCTTCTATGGCTTAAGGGTTATTTTATTTCAATTTTTATAGCCATGTTTATAGACATTTTCAGAGGCTTAGTGTTATATTAATTGTTATAGACATTCAATGGTTTAGGGTTATTTCATTGTGTGTGGAATGGCCTGTGTACTTTCAATAGGACACCACTAGATGGTGCTGTGGTTGCAGAACTGAGTTGTGAATGTCTTAAGAGCACAACTGGGATAAGATCGTTTTTTCCCCAGATTTGGGGAGGCTTCGGTCTTTGTGTCTGATAGATCTTTGACCCAGTCAAATAAAAATTTTCCCAGTAACCCAAAAAAAGACATTCAGATTTAGAGATCACATATTTCATTATGGCCATCTTTTTTCAGCTTCTCCAGTATTTCAGTCTTTCAGTCTTTAGTTTAATAGTCTAATGACTGCTGTTTATTAGAGTAGTGTAGACAGAGTTG
>JAGFZM010000319.1:4297-16069 GCA_017657215.1 Limnothrissa miodon | reverse complement strand
GTGAGTGTCTGTCTCTCTGTCTGTGTGTGTGTGTGTGTGTGTGTGTGTGTGTGTGTTGCAGAGTCAAAAATAAGAATATCTTCCCTTATGTCTGGACACTGGAGTGGTGTGGGGTGGTAGTGTAGCGCAGCAAATAAGCTGACAGGCTAGCAACCTGAAAATCTTGTGTGGTAGCGTAGTGGTTAAGAGGAGCTATGTTGAATGCTAATAGACTAATAGTGCAGCTACCTCTGTTGAGGCCTTGAGCAAGGCACTCAACCCTATGATGCCCTTGGGGAGCCTGGCCGTGAAGTAACTGACTGTTAGAATGTGTGTGTGTGTGTGTGTGTGTGTGCGTGCATGTGCGTGTGTGTGTGTGTGTGTTTCTGTGTTTATGTCAGGCAGGAGTTGACTAGTTGACCTTTTAATCAGAGTCTCTCTCTCCTCTCACACACACATTCACACAATCCACATGCAATCAATTACCCCTGTGTCATGCAGGGCTCTGTGTGTGTGTTTGTGTTTGTGTTTGGATGTGTGTGTGCGTGTGTGTGTGTGTGTGTGTGGATGCAGGATGGGAAATAGATTGGAATATTGATTGAGATCATCTTTTTAGAGTTAGAGAGAGAGAGAGAGAGATTGAAATAAAGTTATATTTAGCTCTGAAACTCAAACAGAGAATACTACTGATTGCCTTCCCATAAATAAGCAGCCAATTTGCCTCCGGGACCAGGGCCCCATAAGGCCAGTGTTATAAGATCAGTGTGATAAGATCAACGTTATAAGATCAGGGGCACTTAAGGCCTGTGTTATAAGATCAGTGTTATAAGGCCGATGTGAAAAGATCAGGGGCACTTAAGGCCAGTGTTATAAGGCCAGTGATATAAGGTCAGTGCAATAAGACCAGTTATATAGACCAGTTTTATAAGGCTTGTTCTATAAGATTGGTGTTATAAGGCTAGTGTAACAAGGCCAGTGTTTTAATGTCCGTGATAAAAGGCCAGTGTTATACAGCCAAAGGCACTGAATCTACAAGATTAATACGCCATTCACCAAACACTCATAGAGCACCAAAACAATGAGCGCTAAAACTGGCTTGAAGGTTATTTTTATTAAAAATTAAAAAAAGTATTACAGTGTAAAGAAAACAAAATTATAGTAATAAAAAGATAAATTAACACAATAAGAAAGTTAAAAACAACAAGACTAAAACAGAAAATATAAATCGAAAGAGAATAGGTTGAGTTTAAAACCCTGTAGACTACTACCCACAAGACACCTCAACCCCTGAACCCTCAGTCATAAGGGACACCTGTAGAAAATAAAAATTATGCCTTAGCGTCAACAATGTTGTCTCAGGAAGCTACATTGATTAATTGTCGGGTGACATGATGTGTATTGCATTGGCGACAGAAACAATGGTCACACGGTCGTGGACTTGATTAGATAATGGGGTGCTCAACAGGGTTGGTCACTGGTTTGTGACATGTGAAGCAATCAATATAGTTTCAATACAGAATATTATATTAACTACAATTATTTATACTACACACCTCGACCCCTAAACACTCAGCTATACAGGATACCCTGACCCCTGAACTCTCAGTTATATAGGGACACCAACCAACCATTCTGACTCTCAGTTGAAATATGCTTCCAGCCAACTAAACCACCACCAACCTACCAACTAGTTAGTCTCTGGTGTTAAATGAGCATTATTATGTCCCACATCATTTTATGGTTGTCCAGATCAGGGGACATTCAATTCGATTGTATACACAGTCTAGAGTATAGAATATTATCCCCCCATTCACCAAATGAAACGTCTGTCGTTGTTTCTGGTCATCGACTGGCCAATTAACCTTCTGCCATTTACACTCAGCAAGACAGGCTGCTCTGCATTGAGACTATACATGTATTTGGACTGTCCCCATCTGCAGCTCACACACACACCTTCATCTTGGGCCCCATCTACAGCTCAACTCACACACACACACACACACACACACACACACACACACACACACACGGTACGCCTAATGGCTGAAGGTATTGACCTGCTCTTGCTTTAAGTCAGGGTGTCATTATTCTGTGCATGTGTCAGGATGTGCGTGTGTGTGTGTGTGTATGTGTGTGTGTGTGTGTGTGTGTTTGGTTGTTCTTTAATCATGATGCGACAGGCGATACTGCCTGACTGATGGTCACACATGCACACACACACTCATACCTCCCATGGACTGTCTGACTAATGGGCACGTACATTCGTGCATGCACACACACACACACATCTAAGGTACTGTGTGACTGATGGCCACACACAAACTCACACACACATGTCCAGGACTGTGTGACTGATGGGGAAGTCTATTAGGTATTAAATCACTAAAAGCCCCCAAATCCTTCTACTCAATCCCCTCCCTCCCTCACACACACACACACACACACACAAACACAATTAGTCTTTTACCATGAAAGACTCCAAGGCCCCCACCCAGCTTTTTAGTGTCTCTCTCTCTCACCCTCTCTGTCTCTCCCTCTCTTTGTCTCTCTTTTTTTCTCTCTGTCTCTCGGTCCCTCTCTTCACCTCTACTCTTTCTCTCTCAAAGTACTCTTCTCCAAAACTACTCTGAGAATTAATTACTTTTTAACCGATTAATGTTTTTTTGAGGCGTCAATACCAGGCATTTGATTTGACTAACCGGTAAAAATATCTGTTTAAAGCATATTTCTCAGATGAACAAGGTTTAGAAAGGCATTTATTTATGTTCTGTAAATAGATGTCAATAGTTGCTAGTGGAACATGTTTATTTGCAGCTCTGTGTATTTGCATTGTTTTACATCACTTTCACGGTTGACAGTGCTGTCTTTTGTCACCATTTTGGCTTCTTTGTCTCCAAATGTTCATAAATTAGTTCAACTATGTAGTAGCCAACTATCAGACTCTTGTGCTGTGCCTGTTGTTGCAGCGGAGTTCAACGTCATTCTTTTTAGTTTACATAGTCGCGATTGCACGTCCTTATTGGCTGCAAAATTTGAATATTAAAAAGTTTGAATATTAATTCGAATTGTGGGCATAGGCTACTCAGTAGCGACTTTTGATTTCATAAGTAGTGAAGTAGATTACATGGTGTAAATTGTACTCAAGTATGAGTAAAATTACACACTTGAAAAATTGCCCAAAAAGGTGCCCAAACAATCTACTTAATTACAGTAATGTGAGTATTTGTAATTCATTACTTCCACCCCTGGGGACAAGCATCATTGGCAGATATCCGTTGGTCATCAATATGCAATACAATATACATGCATCTACAAAGAAGTCCTACAGACACACCCCATTTCATTACAGCAAAAAAAACAACAACAGCAACAACAAGTTGTACTGAGACTAATTGCCACCAAATACATAGACAAGTTCAAAGTTCTCTTTATTGTCAAATATGCTGTTATGCAGGACATACAGCACAGATGAAATAGCTTTCCTCTCTTCAAAAGCCTGCAAACAAGCCTATAAAAACTTCAATTATTCTAAAAGTATAAAATATAAAAATAGTGCAAATAAATAAGAAGTAAGACAAGACAAACAAGACAAACAGCAGTTGGGTTCAAGGCATATGAGGTAGACGGTAATTAAAGTAATTAAAGTCCATTTGTTAAAGTGTGGCAGTGCGGTAGTGCAAATATAACATGGGGGGGACCTCTGCAGGCTCTGGATTCGGGGTAGGAGGAGAGAGAGGAGTGACTCAGTCTGTGGTGGTGGGGGGGGCAGAGGGAGGTGGGAGGCCAGAGGGATGGAGTGGAGGCAGAGCAGGGAGGGAGTTGAGCCTCCGGACGGCCTTGTGAAAGAAACTGTCCTTTAACCTGCTGGTTCTGGCCCGGAGACTCCGCATCCTCCTCCCTGAGGGCAGCAGGCTAAAGAGGCTGTGGGATGGGTGGGTGGGGTCACCTGCAATCCTGATGGCTTTGCAGGTGAGGCGGGTGTTGTAGATGTCTGGGATGGGAGTGAGAGAGACACCAATGATCTTCTCAGCTGCTCTCACAATGCGCTGCAGGCTCTTTCGGCAGGACACGGTGCAGGCACCGTACCACAAAGTGATGCAGCTGGTCAGGATACTCTCAATGGTGCCGCTGTAGGATGTGTGCATGATGGGGGGTGGGGCTCCTGCTCTTTTTAGCTTACGGAGGAAGTACAGGCGTTGATGGGCTTTCTTAGCCAGTGCTGTGGTGTTGTGGCTCAAGGACAGATCTTCAGAGATGTGCACACCCAGGAACTTGGTGCTGCTTACCCTCTCCACTGCAGCACCATTGATAACTAGTGGAGCATGCTGGGTGTGCTCTCTCCTGAAGTCTACGACAATCTCCTTCGTCTTCTCCACATTCAGGTGGAGATTGTTGTCCTTGCACCACATGGCCAGCCTACTCACCTCACTTCTGTAGAGACTCTCATCACCATTGTTGATGAGATCCACCACAGTCGTGTCGTTCGCAAACTTAAAAAAGTTAAGTTAAAGGACAAGCACTGCTTACCCTTAGACAAGCACTGCTTTCAAACTAAATTTGCTACAGAAATTGTCCCGAAATGTAAAGAAATCTTTCAGGAACATTTGGAGGATTTCGAATATCATTTTACTGTCAGAGAAACAAAGCAGCAGCAGATTCTCTCTTTTTTACTCCCTCCCTTTCCTTCTCTTCTCTCTCTCTTTCCTTCCATCTCTTCCTGTCTCCTCTCTCTCTCTTTCTCTCTCTTTGTCTTCCCCTGTCTTCTCTTTTTCTTATTCTTTTTCTACGTCTCCCTTTCTCTTTCCCTCACTACTGCCACTGTCTTCTCTCACTGAAAGTGTGTTGATTGTTGTGGTTGTGATAGATTGGTGATGTCTGATTGTCTTTCTCCACAGACCTAAGCATGTCCCCGTGCCCACCAAGTCAGTCAGGGATGACCTTTCCTGGTGTCCCCCAGCCCCTCCTGTTGGAGCCATACCATATCACCATAGAAACAGAGATAGGGGAGGATGGAGTAGAGGAAAACATTGTGTACCTATGACATCATAACAATGGGCACATGAAAACTCCACAAATAGATTCATAGAGACTCTTCGACAGACATAACACATCACAGCCAGATAAAAACGTCCCCGTTCTCCTATATGAAGCAAATGGACCACACAGAACCACGCTGTTCCTTTACCTAAATCAATTGACCAGAACCACACAGTTACATGTATCTATAAGTGGACCAAAACCACCTAGTTCTCCAAATACTACATCAGTGGACCAGAACCATCCAGTTCCCCTGCCTACATCAGTGGACCAGAACCATCGTTCCCCTGCCTACAGCAGTGGACCAGATCCATCGAGTTACCTTAACTACAGCAGTGGACCAGATCCATCGAGTTACCTTAACTACAACAGTGGACCAGAACCATCGAGTTACCTTAACTACAGCAGTGGACCAGAACCCTCGAGTTATCTTAACTACAGCAGTGGACCAGATCCAGAAGCAGAATCAGTTTTTATTTGCCAAGTTTACTTGCATATACATGGAATTTGACTCTGGTATGTGTTTTGCTCTCTAGACAAGCAACAGGGGAATCTATTAGTATACATACAGTGCAGCAGTGCAGCACTATGGACACATGATAGAATATACATAGGCCGCTATCAACATTATATACAGGTTAACACTTACACAGGATTTTTGTAGAAGACTACGCTTACACACAAGTCCTACTACACTTGCATACACCTATGATTACACTTGCATACACCTACGATTACATGATGATGACTTACAGTACTAGTGAGTGTTGACCAGCCTGCACAAAAAATTGGTTTCACTTTCACACTATAAATACTCGCCAGAAATAGCTGGGTCTTTTCTGCACACTCAGGGCCCTAATGATAATGAGGATTTTGTTTGGACAGTGGACTTTCTCCCTCCTCTTATCCCTGTTCTTGCACACACACACACACACACATGCACATAGACATAGCACATAGAGCATGAAGGTGATTGACAGATCCAGGCTGACTAGCAAATATATGCAGCATCATAGATAATGCTAACATCACACACCTACCCAATCACCCCCCACCCATACACACACACACACACACACACAATAACAAATATATGCAGTGTCTTAGATGAAGCAAACATCCTGCCCCTGGCCTGTGTCCATGGCAACTTCTGCTTAAGGCTTATCTTCCTGCATGCAGAAAACACACACACACACGCATGGGTCACCACAGACTCCCCACTCTGCTCCAGTAGTGTCTGTGAAACACACTTCCCATTTCCTGCATTAACTTCAATCCTGTATTGTTTCCATTTGTTTCTCCAGTTTTGTTTTTGTTTTAGTGTTTTGTGTTGTTTTGACATGTGTCACTGTGGAATCACTACTGTGTTCTGTCTGACGAGAGGTTGACTTGCGTACAAAAACACAAGCTCATGAATATTAACCAAAGCTGCATCAAGTGTATAACCGGCACCAGTCCCTATGTCAATATTTTCTCTCTCCGAGCCTTAGACCTTCAGATTACTGATCTGAGGCTCAGAGTACCCAGGTCACACACACAGACACACACAGGTCCACTTTAGCCTCTCCTTTCATAATAACCTTTGGGAGTTTTTGGATTATGGCAGTGAAACAGAGTCCTATATCCCCAATGCTGGAGTGCGCAAGGGATGAGTGATGGCAGTGAATGGAAGTCCTATATTTTCTGTGTGTGTGTGTGTGTGTGTGTGTGTGTGTGTGTGAGTGAGTGAGTGTGTGTGTGAGAGAGTGAGTGTGTACATGCGCGTGCCTGGTGGGAGAAGTGATGACAGTGACACTGAAAGCCTAATTCATATTCCCAGAGGGAATGGCCGTAGACAAATAGCTCTGAAAAGGCCAAAACAGGTTTGGAATAAGTGTCACACCAATTACTATAGGGACCTGTGTGTGTGCGCGCACACCACTTTCTCAAATTGACTGTTTGGTGTTCTGTTTGGTGGACTATTTGTTCTCATGTCTCTCTGTTTAATTTACACACACACTCATTCTCTTACAATGTATACACACATACACACACACACACTAGGGTTTGCACATTTATTCTGTTCTGTCTGTGTTATTGAACCATTCCCATGAGTGCTTTTCTAACGTCTGCTGTGCCTTTGTGGTCTGCTAACCCTAAACCGGAACCCTTATGGTTTATGTGTTCTGCAAATCCTAAACTGCAACCCTGATGGTTTATGTACCTCTGGCCTGCTAACCCTACACCGTAACCCTGATGGTTTATGTAGGTTGCTAACCCGCAACCCTGATGGTTATAAGGTCTGCTAACCAACCCTGATGGTTTATTTGGTCTGCTAACCTGCATCCCTGATGGTTTATAAGGTCTGCTAACCCTTAATCACAACCCTGATAGTGTATGTGGTCTGCTAACCCGCAACCCTGTTGGTTTATGTGGTCTGCTAACCCGCAACCCTGATGGTTTATGTGGTCTGCTAACCCGCAACCCTGTTGGTTTATGTGGTCTGCTAACCCGCAACCCTGATGGTTTATGTCGTCTGCTAACCTGCATCCCTGTGTGTTATAAGGTCTGCTAAGCCTAAACCGCAACCCTATGTGTTTATAAGGTCTGACAACCCTTCTGATTTATAAGGCGCCTTTGAGGTCACTTAAATCTGTTTGAGAGGAGATTAGAGACACAGAGTGGGAAATAAAGAGAGAGGGAGAACTACATAAAGTGAACTATAAATAGAGGGGGACTATAAGGAGTGAGAGAATGAGAGAGATGGAAGAGACTAGAGAACGGGGGACTACAAAGAGACAGGGAACAAGAGAGAGATGGAGAGGACTAGAGAGAGGGAGCCCCTTACTCCTTCAAGGAAACAAGCAGTTCTTCCTCTAGTGATTGATACTCCACAATCACAAGTACACACAAACAAACACAAATAAACAAACAAACACAAGTACACACAAACACATGCTTCCACATACATGTGGCTTTCAGTATACTGTATATATTGCAAGCGTTACTATTTGAAAGGAGCTGTATGTACTAGTGAGTAATTGATTTATATCTTACTAGTCACACAAAAATTATTAATATTTTTGATAGTCACATTATAGATGATGTGTATATACACAATAGTCATGCTAGAAATTATATATGTATATACAACAGTCATGCTAGATAAATTACATGCATTATGTATATATTCAAGTCACGCTAAATACATATAGATATACACATATAGATGACTTGTATGATATGATGATTTAATGATTTGTATTTGTTGTCACTTAAGAGATGATTTATATACAATAGCCATGCCAGAGATTATGTCTGTGTGATAGTCAATGATGTGTATTTCTTTCCTGGATGTCTGTATTCTGATGTGTGTATATTGTGATTAAACAGACTCCTCCAGTTCTGATCTTATTGATAGTTTAATGTTGATTTGTTTTTCTGTGTGTGTGTGTGTGTGTGCGTGTGTGTGTGCGTGCATGTGCATCAAAGAGTAAGATCAATCATGGAGCTAACAATGGGAGAGTCCAAGTTAGTGTCATTATGAGCAGGGGTCAGTTGCAGGGCCTCTAGGAAGCACGGCCGATCCTTCCATTGGTTCCCTGTGATGTGGTGACAGGAGGTCAGATGGTGAGAGGACACTCAGCAGAGATGATTGTTGCATAAGTGGATGTGATTTATCCTTCAGTAACCATGTGTGCCATATGTGCATATATGTATGTATATACTGTATAAGGGAGAGTGAGAAAGATTCTCATTCGTCCAGGTCATAGTAGTAAAAAGAATTGGACTTCTTTTTGGACCATGAAGACATTTTTCTTACTGTCCAGAAAGTGAGAGAGTGTTGAGAGCACATGAGAGGTTTTGAGGTGGAGCTAAGCTATAGCAGCATAACTACTCCTAGCATAACTATTGCAAGCCAACACTACCCAACTGTTTGACTTATATTTACTTACCATAGCCCCTCCATCTTTATATATTATATTTACAGGTCCTTCTCAAAAAAATAAAGTTCATTCTTTTCCATAATGTAATGATAAAAATTAACCTTTCCTATATTTTGGATTCATTACATACCAACTGAAATATTTCAGGTCTGTTATTGTTTTAATACTGATAATTTTGGCATACAGGTCATGAAAACCCAAAATTCCCATCTCAAAAGATTAGCATATCATGAAAAGGTTCTCTAAACGAGCTATTAACCTAATCATCTGAATCAACATAACTCTAAACACCTGCAAAAGATTCCTGAGCCTTTTAAAAACTCCCAGCCTGGTTCATTACTCAAAACCGCAATCATGGGTAAGACTGCTGACCTGACTGCTGTCCAGAAGGCCATCATTGACACCCTCAAGCAAGAGGGCAAGACACAGAAAGTAATTTCTGAACAAATAGGCTCTTCCCAGAGTGCAAGGCACCTCTGTGGGAAGGAAAAAGTGTGGCAGAAAACGCTGCACAACGAGAAGAGGTGACCGGATTCTTAGGAAGATTGTGGAGAAGGGCCAATTCCAGACCTTGGGGGTCCTGCGGAAGCAGTGCACTGAGTCTGGAGTAGAAACATCCAGAGCCACCGTGCACAGGCGTGTGCAGGAAATGGGCTACAGGTGCCGCATTCGCCAGGTCAAGCCACTTTTGAACCAGAAACAGCGGCAGAAGCGCCTGACCTGGGCTCCAGAGAAGCAGCACTGGACTGTTGCAAAGCAAATTTTGCATGTCATTCGGAAATCAAGGTGCCAGAGTCTGGAGGAAGACTGGGGAGAAGGAAATGCCAAAATGCCTGAAGTCCAGTGTCAAGTACCCACAGTCAGTGATGGTCTGGGGTGCCATTATTTAAGGAGAGGACAGGAGCACACTGATGAAACTTGCAGTCGTTTTATTTGTGCAAGATTGACTAACGTTTCGACATTACGTCTTCGTCAGAGTCATCTGCCATCTCAGTTGCTGGTGTTGGTCCACTGTGTTTTATCAAGGGCAGGGTCAATGCAGCTAGCTATCAGGAGATTTTGGAGCACTTCATGCTTCCATTTAGTGAAAAGCTTTATGGAGATTTCATTTTTCAGCACGACCTGGCACCTGTTCACAGTGTTACACCACTGGTAAATAGATAGATAGATAGATAGATACTTTATTGATCCCCAAGGGGAAATTCAAGGTCCCAGCAGCTTAAAAAATCACACACAATATATACTACAGTGTACACAGGATGATAAGAAGCAGATCAACAAAACAACATGACTAGATCAACATTACTAAAAGGAACAATAGAATACAAATACTAAGGGTAGAGATGCGCATGAATGTACTGTGGTCCAGTATGAGGTGTGTGTCAAGGTAGTAGTGCAAATGAGTCCAGTAGTGCAACAGTGCAAGATTCAAAGTCTAGTGACAAGCAATAAATATGTGCATATGTAAAATTGGCAATAAAAAATATAAGCATAGCAATTGAAAAGTTCTAGTATAGGTATATGGACAATAAGATAAAAATGAAAATAGCCTAATAACATAAAACTAAAGCATCAGTGCAAGGATAAGTCATATACGGGTTCATGCATCAGTTAAATATGAAGGTCAAGTATCAAGTTATAGTTATTGGTCAAGTATGAAGTTACAAGCCTCCATACCACGCCACATTGAAGCAGTCATTTCTTCCAAAGGATTCCCGACCAAGTATTAACTGAACATAATTATTTGAAGGTTTAGTTTTTTTGTATTAAAAACATTTTTCTTTTATTGGTCGGATGAAATATGCAAATTTGTTGAGATATGCTGATTTGTTGTTTTTCTTTACTTTTTGGCCAAAATCATCAATATTAAAACAATAAAAGGCTTGAACTACTTCAGTTGTGTGTAATGAATCTAAAGTATAAAAGTCTAATGTTTGTCAGTACATCACAGAAAATAATGAACTTTTTAAAGGACCTGTATAATGCTTCTGTACGGTATATACTCCCCACCTCCATGTTTCTTGTACCTTATATATTGTGTATATGGTTTTTATATACACTCGCCCTTTTCATGTAATTACTTTTTTAGTAATGCCAGCTTTGCATCGTAATGATGCATCTATCCTCCAACCCAAAACCAGCAAACGTCTACATTAGCTAAAACAAGTCGAGTCCTGGTACATTTACATTTACATTTATGCATTTAGCAGACGCTTTTATCCAAAGCGACTTACAAAAAGAGGATAACAATCAAGCTACATAGCAGAAACCTTAAGGAGCATAGTGCTAGGGAATAGTGCTTCAGTTCATTTTAGTGCTAGGATAGAAGATGTTCTCTGAATAGCTGGTATATATCACATACTGTTGACCATAATGGGAAGCATCGCCTTGTGTCACAAAACTACTCAAAACTGTTGGTCAGCTCCGTCAGAGAGCAGATCTTGAGCCAAATGTTATGCATCCTATTGTCCAGGATCCCAAAAATGCCATTACTCAGTCCATATCTGTGAAGACAAACTAATCTTTCAATCAACCTGGCCCTCAAAGAGTGTTTTTCATAGCTTCAGAGAAGGTACTGGATCTTGTGTGGGCATCAGACAGTTAAGCAAATTCAACAGGCACATGCTGAATGTTGGAAATGGTGGAAGACTTGAACTTGAACCTTAACACCTGATTATAATTAATTAGCCTGAATTCCAAAGTCAAAGTCAGTTTTATTTGTCAATTTCTTCACATGTACTTGACATACAAAGGAATCGAAATTACGTTTCACACTTGTCCCATGCGTAGACGTTGACAACAATAAAGTGCAGATACACAACAAAAACAA
>JAGFZM010000318.1:475751-490896 GCA_017657215.1 Limnothrissa miodon | reverse complement strand
TATATATTTCCATTAGTGGACACACTTGTTGATGCCTGCTGCGTTGACCAAGTATCCCACATTGCCACAGTTTCTCTGGATGGCTTCAAATGTCCTCTGCACCTCCTCATCCTTGGAGACATCACAGCTGAGAGCCACGTGGTCTGCTACAAGGAATAATCACAAACCACCCTGATAAGAAGAATCACCAGAAACCAATTCAGCAAAGGCGTACTAGAGAGATATTTTGGCAAGGTAGGCTGGTTCTCTGGGCGAATCTTCTTTATAGTGCTTTTTTTCCATCTAATCAAGGACCTCAGGTAGTTGAGGTCTGTTTGTAAAATCAAATGTACTCCATTACAGCTGGCACAAAAACCTTGCCACATGACCAATCAAATCACCCAGTCCAGTTTACTGGGTGCTTAGATAGGTCACCAACACTGTGATGCTGTATGTGAATGATGACACTTTTTCCTGAGGTATTTAGAGACATGGGTGTATTGAAAAAAAAATGCATTTACTCTATATCTATAAAATATACTAAGCAACTGAATTTTGTTATGTTATTTGAATAACAAATTGACAAGTGTCTGGGATGTTAATTTGTAGATTACCTCCTGGCAGAGCGGCGGCTATGGCATGGACTGCCTCTTTATTCCGGGAGATCACCACAACCCTATGCCCTCTGTGCGCCAACAGCCCTGCCACCGCACGGCCAATGCCCCGGGAGCCGCCAAAGACCACACTTAGTCTGGACATCGGTGCTTTAGCTAGTTACAAACAACATGAAAGTTAATGCTTTCCTGCAAGTAACACAACCATACAACCTGGAGAACTGAAGATGACCTCAACTGAACCTAGATACTGTCACTGTGCACACAGTGACACTGCTACATCAATGTTTTTAGTTTAGTTAAAAGTCGTTGTTATTAAGTCTAAAGCAGTTCGTTCATTAATCTTACTTTGGCTTCATCGTCAAACTAAGCTCTTAAGACATAGCCATGTAGGGTAGATAACCACTAGATGAGAGCGGCCATACGTAAGTATCAGTAAATTACTGCTTAATAACGCCAATTTACAGCTAATGTACGTCTCTCGGTATGTTAGATCTGTGTTAGCCTAATTTAGCTCACCCAATAAACCATATAAACACTGTTGTAGGCGTGCAACTAAAATGAACAAGTTATATCCAAAGTAACGTTACGTTACCCTTTAGGCTTTTCCCATTCAAATAGGCTATTGTTATTTATGTCCTCTTAAAGTTGATAGCCATTAACCCAGGACGACCGCCAATGGGCGCCGCCATATTTAACATTTCATCCACTGGCGTTTCTCTTTTACCTACAGCAGATGGCGCAATAGTAATAGGGTAGCATTATCGTAAAAGAATGTTAGTCATTAGACATGCTCTGTCCATTTGAACCAATCCTTTCATGGATTGGTGAAACTACATGGTTATTAAAGTAGACCACTCTTTACTGTCCTATATCTGTAGGTCTGGGTCTCGAAAGGAATAGATGTTAGCCTACAGTTCTGATAAATGAAGAAGGCAGTATGCTTGTTGTGTATGTGTACAACTGCCTGAGTCAAAGAAATAATGGTTTGCCTGAGGACGTTCTTTGTGTAGTAGTGCATATCTAGGGTAATGACACAAACCAGAGCAGGCATAATAATGCTGAGGCCTACTCACTCCCAACAACAAAAACAGTTCGTTGCATGCACATGATAACGAGCGCCTCAATGATGAGCACATGGCAAGATCAAAGAATCCCATGCTGCAAACACCGTAAGACTCATCAACAGCTTATTTTGGGAACACACTTTTCCCCCAGAATATCGTTAATTGGGTAAACTTTTATCAAGCAGTTCAGGAGTAACAGTTTCTCCTAGGCTATATTCTAATAAGTATAGCTGTCACAGCAGGGCCATCACAGAGTCAGTGAAAGAAAGAGAACAAATTGTGCCCATAATGAAATTCTGGCAGCAGAAAGCATTCTTGTTAGACCATAGTATACAGTGTGTGTGTATATATATATTCCTTATTTCATCTAGAACATTTCATATTGGAAGGCATTTTGCTGAGGCTTTAAATATTTAGTGCACCCCCCCCCCCCCCCAACTCAACTCAACTCAACTCACTAATAGCTGTCTTTCACTTAAATAACATTCAAATTACTTGTCAATCAGACATCAGACCATGGGCTAAGAGCAGCACAGGTGCAGATGAACTGGTCTGAATACATTTTCTGGTGGAATACCGTGCTAATGGCATTTATTTAGTGAGCCCCTGATTTGTATTCTTCTCTGTGCCCTGAACATCAGGAGGTAATTTTCTTTTTTCACACTTCTTTGAGCTAACGACACCATGCCAACACGAGCAACCAAGCTCATATACCAACATTGACAGACATTTAAACCTTTGCTCTTTATACATGCATTCTTTGGGATCTGATACTTTTTTATATTCACATTTCCAGAGCTACTACTGTATGAGGTTGGGCATGCTAATGTTGCCACCATCAGATAACAAAATTGTAACCACCTTGCAGTGTGAGATATTGGACTGAAGTGAGAGAATGAGAGGAGTGGAGTAGAGAGGACATTTCAGTATCAATTAAACATGCTCCTCAGAGAGTATAAGTGCAGATGTGATATTTTATTCCTTGAAAGCTTGAAGTCTAGTTAGGTGTGTTCCAGTATCCATTTGCAGATGAAACAGGATCCAAGAACTGGGAAGCCAGGTTAAGAAATACTAGTCCAATTTATAGCTCTGTTACAAGTTTGTAATCTTGCGACCCCCAAATCAGTCTAACAATTAATGAAGTTTCACTGATAAAACATGCATTTTTCTCAAAATCACAGATTTAATACTCACAGTGACGCTCCTCATTTATTTGGGACTACAAAGACCACGGTTGTCTGCTTTTTAATGAAAAAAGTATAAGTACAGTATTTTTTCTGACAAACTAGCAAATAACTATAGGGAAAGTGCATGTATTGAAGAAAAACAAAAAAAAGCATTTTTGCAGCACTATATTGTACATCTTTAAAAACTGAGAGGAAAAATAGAAATTGGGGAGAAGAGTGGTTCCTGGCTTCTTCTCCTGGGGCAAGTTGTTGAATGAATGTCTTCAGACAGCCAGACACAAGCAGAGAGCGATGGGCTACAAGCTCAGAGTTCTTTTCTTCACTTCTACGCTTACTTATCCCTCTTCCCCCTCCCACACAGCTATTTTTTAAACCACATAAAACACAACTTTTTCCAGAAATATTTACATCAGGCCCAGGAGACTTTCAACAAATAGAGAGTTGAAGAGCTATCTGTAGACAGGTACAAGACAAAAAAAAAAAAAAAAAAAAAAAAGAGACAAGACAGGTAAAACCATTGGTTTTTATTATTGTTATGGTTGAAATCATTACAAAATGTGCTTTTCCTTCCAATGTTACAGAATATGTTTACACAAAAAAAATAATAAACGTCAAGTGAATGCCAGTAATCACCATTAACAAAAACAAACAGACCACCTATTTTTAGACGATTAAAAGAAATTGGAAAAAAAAAATATCAAGTATGTCATCTTGGCAAACAGAGAACTAGTCAAATGAAGCCAACTTAGTGCTACCTTGTGCCAACAAGGCCTGGCATTTACAGTAAATGAATTGAAAATCACATGGGAAAATAAGTTACTTGTTGGCCTGCTGATGGACTGAAGCTGTTGTCCTTATACTGTATAATTGCCCTTTGCATGTGAGTTTTTGTGTAAGCTTGCAGATACCTGCTGTCTATGTAAGGCATGTTACACAATTTGACTTGAAAACAAACTAGAGTGTAAACTTTTGAGCAATCAAAGGAAATGTGTAAATCTGTGTAGTTTTAGGGAGAGACCAACAGGCAAGGAAATAAAAAATAACTAGATAAGAAACAGGTAACCAAATAAAGTTGAGAGCCAAGATGACGATACAGAGAGGGTCAAACTCAATGCCAGTTTGTCTAAACAGTGTTTTGTACCATGCTTTAATGCTTGAGATTCACCTCGCCACACCAACATCAACAAGAACGACAACTACAAAACCAGCAGCCAAACGCACAAAAGCCCCATTATAGAGCAAAGATTTTTCTACCAATCAGTCTTTCAGTCTAGGCCTCCCTCTCTCTCACACACATACACATTTCATGACAATTTTAAAGGACATTTTCATAACCTTACCCCTTTAGTCATTATCTCAATATACCACTGTATTATAAAAAGAACACACTTTCTACCTGTGCCATTCTAGTCAGTGAGAACAAGATCTTTTGTCAATTTTAGCCCCTGTATTTAAACCAACCATCAAGAATCACCTCTTAAGGACCTTGAATGGAGTAGCGAATTATGTGCCACCGGTGTCAAATGAGCCCCAGAAATGTTCAAGGGGGCTTAAGGAGCGACGGTGCAGTTTCAAATTCAGGTGATGAAGTGGAGCACTTCCCAAATTGCCTGTCCGTCAGAGGCGCTGATGGAATGCGTAGATTCTGCAGGTTAAGTGGTGTTTGAGGCCCAGTGAGTGTCCTCTCTGATAAGAAGTCTCACTGGAAAAGGGACATAGTGAATGGTGCTGGGGGGGGGTAGGGGGGGCGGTGGCATCTCATTTTAGGGCATCAGTCCTGCACGACTAGGTTTGATGGTGGCAGTTATCCACCTTGCCCGTAATTCCACATTTGATAACTGAAGGTTAGAGCCAGGGGAACATTGTGCAATGTCCAATCAGGGCACTTTTTCCAAATCAACTGCTCCATTCGGAATTCAGCAGGCGAGAGGGAGAGAAATTGAAATGCCATTGACTGCAGTGCAGTCTGGTAGCTGAAGGGAGAGGGTTGTCAGAATAGGAGGCAGTGGATGAGACGACTCATATTTTAGGGGGACAATGAAACACAGAGGACCTGGGGGCTCTTCAATTCCATTAAAATCAAAAATGTGTACAACACAAAGACAAAAAAGTCAACACAAATCAATGCAACCGGAGAAAATAAAGTACCCGAAGTCATTTATGGAACAAAACACATACATCATATTCAAGTCTATGGGACACTTCATTACAGACAGACACCCCTGCACACACACGCACACACACACACACCCACCAGATTGACTCTAAGAAAGCAAAGAAGGCAGATGAAATGCTTGATCCCGACATGACACAGTAATGGGACTGATGAGGGTGGAGAGTCACTGAGGTGGGAGAGCTGGGTGGCTGATCTGCGTGATGATCTGCAGACGATGGCGTATGTGGTGAGGCCTTTGGCTGCAGGCCGCTGAATGGTGCCCTCCAGGGCCCTGATTACTGATGTGCTTCTGGACCCTTCAGTCTCGTTTAGGATGCAAGAGGCTAGATGAACCGTGCCAGCAGGAGGCCTCGTTACAGCCGGTTTCTCATTCTGAGGGTTTCAGGGCACACAAGTTCAGCACACAGACAATCCCACCTCAGAAGAGTCATTCCACACACTCATGAAATTGAATATAAATATAGAGAGCTCTGATTATGGTGTGTAATTAAGTAAGTTGCTCGGCTCTGTTGCTGGAGCTGAAGCGCCTTTTCAGATAAGATTACTCAAGAAAAAAGGGAGCAGCTACGATTTTCAAATGGGGGGGGGGAAAAAACACAAAATTAATGTAATAGTAACTTTTGATTTTATAGACCTATGGAGTGTATTTCTCAGACATTTCCACTAATACACAAGAACATCCACATCTATGTCATTCTAACAGGACATCTACAGCAGTCAGTTGTTTTCTAGCATTTCCTCATTTCTATGGCCTTGTCAGCCATTTTGAATCATGCAGAATCTTTCATGCAGCCCCTCTACCTATAACGTCCTTCAAAACATCAAATCGCAAAGGCAACCAAAACATCTAAACATTGATTGGCATCGATGACAGATTTGCTATGACCTTTTAGCCACTTGTTGTGCAAAGAGAATCCGATTAGATAAGTCGATATCCAATCAGTGAGCTAAGAGCTGAAAGCAGCCAATCGCAGGTCCACATTAATGGTACTTCCTTGTTAAAGTGATCATTTAAATAACTCAGGCATCCGTACCAGTCAGCCAACCTTCCGCACAAACTCAACCAAACCACATAAAAAATAAGTTAAATTCATATTTCCAGACATGAACAGTTTATATGTTTTGTTTGTTCTGTGACTCATATTTATCTTTGCTTATATACAATAAAGTGAGACAGTACAAGGCACACATTAAAAAGACCTTTGAAATGTTAACTGAAAGTTAAATAAAGCGTATAAGGGAAATCTAGCTCTACCACGTGACTGTTTCTAGTGCACACTACCAGCATAGGCTAGGCAGTGCTGCCGCCAATTTCCTCCGCTTACTACTGTAAGTGTACGTGTCTGTTCAGTTGTCTTTAACAATCCATTGCCATGTCTCCACTGTGCTAGTGAGGCCTGTCCCAAGTCTTCTTAAAAACAGCCACAATTCATTTGCGGTCTAGTCCAATAGGTATTTAGGTTTCCCCCTGCAAGGTGGTTTAAAGTGGCTGGATTGTGGCTACAGCAAAATGCACAGCATGTGTGAATAAATGCCTTGCGTAGTCGTTTCCGTTTCAGTGAATTCGGCCCAAGACCCCAAAGCCTTTGGGAGTGGATGACAACGATGAAGATGGTAATGACGTTGCCAAGCTGTCAGATGATGTCCACAAAGCTACCAGGGAAGAGGCCCGTGCGACCGTTCCGCTGGAGCGTGCCCTTGAACCAACCGTCTTCGCGCTTACGATGGACGAACACAATGTCGCCCTCCTTCAGCTCCAACTCTGCCTCACTCTGGGGCGGATAGGACACCACCACTCTGTACCTGTGAGAGGGAATGACCCACTTTGTTAAACCCACTCTGTGTTATGGCCACATCAACATGTATTCATTTAAACTGCCCAAAGATTTCTGTCCATTACCCCTCATCTACATCTCTCGTGCCACACTATATTCACTGATAATAAAAAGAAATAAACCTAACATATCAACTACTGGGAAAGTCCTCCCATGCTTCTCTGTGAGGTGGTAGAATCACATGGATTTATCACAGCCAATCACAAGAGCTCAGACTAGGTCACAGGTAGGGTCAAAATGGCATCCAACCATACCACCCAGAGCATTTCAAATCAGAATGCGTCCTTGTAAAAGTTATTATAGGGCCTGAAAGTATAGGGCATGTATAGTCATAAGATCAAAACTAATAATGGTTAATTGATAAAACTCGCATTTTATGGAAGAATTGTACTACATTTTGAGATAAAAGTTGTTCAACAGGGGTTCTAGAAAAAGGGCAGTGCTTGGCATGAAAATGGTGGCATTATATATAAGATGTTGCCACAAGAATATACCACACTATACTGTAATCTAATTTCAGATTTCGACCAACAAATGTGCTAGCCACAAGTTCATTGATTAAAGAGCGAAATGGGTGGTTTTGGCAATTTTGTGACCTTACAACCACTTCACATTAACACTAAGAGACATTTTTGTTTTCATCTATTGTGACCCTAATAGCTATATATATTGTATAAATGAATTGAAAGGACAAAAAAATAAGCAGTAGTGATGGTATACTAATGACATTTTTGCATATTTTTTTGCCAACAAAATGCCAACAAAATGCCCCTAAATAAATATACAATGTAAATAGATGTACAATATACAATTGTATGTGGAGATCACCAGTTAAAAAGTAAACCCATTAATTAAAATCCAAAGCTCACTGGATTAGTCTTAATGTCGTACCTTTCACAGACGATAGGGCGTGAGTCGTGCTGGGCGTGTAGAGATGAGCAAGGCTGGCGTGGGGGAGGGGCGATTGGCACAGGGCCTTCCTGGGAGACACTCTTGCGATGGGAGGCCTCAGAGGAGGGCAACAGCGATGGTTCTGAATCCACCAAAGTGGACCCGCTGCGACTGCCGTTGGCCACAGAAGCAGCTATGTCCGATCCAGTGGCTCCCTGGGGCATGTCCATGGCAACAGCCTGCTCAGTCTCCAGCGTGGGGGAGGAAGGGGGAGAGGAGCGGAGCTTCTTCTTATTGGATAGCAGCTTAAGGAGACCCTTCTTCTCTCTCTGCATGTGTTAAAAACGGATCAAACACAGCCGAGTTTATGTTGAGTTTACGTTTTGACACACATCTACACATTTGATGCTATTTTTGGGCACACTACGCCAAGCTTTAATAAGATCAGTTTCAGATATCAAATTCAAGCACGTTGGCTGGCTTGGTGTGTGGGTAGACATTCTCATCTGTCTCTTTCTGTTAATGCGTCTCCACCCAGCCCCTCAGCTTATCTCACTCACTAACTTGATTTCTCTTTGGCCGTGACAGAAGACTCTTGTTTGTGAATTAGGCTCTGAAGAACAGCATGTGAAGACCGATGGCCTTGCATTAGCACCCTGCTCTCAATATAAAATGAGATTTATATAGATATTTCTTATTACACACTGCACGTAGTTTCACAGAATGGGTCTTACTCATTGCGGGAAGAGTATGAATAATCGTACCCTAAGACAAGGACCAACTCTTCCCTTACTGAGGCCTCCTGATTCCTCCCTGGGCTGGTTTCTATCTGGGACCCCAGCTGGGCCCAATCATTTCTTCCTTCACCCACTTAGTAAAAATTATGAGCTGAGTCAAACAAAAACCACACGCGAGGAGAGCCAACACATGCACACATGCTCGCTTCCCAGCCTCAGCTCAGTGCAGTGTCCTCAAGGCATGGTTACACACACACACACACACACACACACACACACACACACACACACACGCAAGCATGCACGCACAAGCACACATACGTGCAAGCGCACACGCACAGGGAGACATATACACACAAACACAGACACACATGCACACAACAGAGGCTTCCTCTCTGTGTCTGTCCTTAAGCTACTTTTGCATATTCTGCTTCATGTAGCGAGGTGTTTATAGCAAGACTAACACACTGCACTCAGCAAAAGGGGAGCAAACCAGCCAAATCATAATTAAGGGACACTTTTAGCTCAGCAGGTTTTTAGGAAGGGAAATGTGAAGCAAACGAGCAGAAGAGGAGGAGAGAAAGAAGGTGAGCAAGCATTCTACCAACTCCCTAGAGACACACACACACACGCAGACTAACAAAAAAAATCCTTATGGTTCCAATTTGAAACCTCTTTTGCCCCCAAAAGAAATCTTCCCAATCTTGCATATGCTTACTTATCATCATAGGGAACTGTCTGTGTAGTTGTACTGCAAGTACACCTTTTGCTTTGGTACAACTTGAGATGGCTTCAAACTGTGAGAAATGTTCTGGTGCACATAATTGGCCTTGTGATGTCCAAAAGATTAATTCTTTAAAAGGTGATGTGAAGTTTCTTTTCTTCTAAAAGACATGATAAAAGTCCTTAAAGGAATGTCAATGTTTAAGCATCAAATTGCCCACCCACCTTACACCTTTAAAGCAGTAGTAGTGGTGGTTAAGGTTAAGATTTGTATAGAGCACTGAATTCAGACCAAGATAGTTTCACAGTTTGCGCAAACATGAACAATTCTGGCCTGTATAAGCAAGAAAGTTGCATTCTCTCACAACTTTTGCCATCTTTGGGATTTGGTGCCATTTGGTATGAGAGCTTGACTCTGGCCTGGATAGGAAGCTGTTAACTGTTGTTTTCAGCTCTGGTTGTAGACCAGCACTCACCTTCCCATCCTTGTCCATGCGGCAGGCAAGGGCTTGGTTGCCACCAGCAGCGGCAGGGTTCATGGCAGCACCGATGGGTATGGCACCTCCGGGGGCGACGGGTAGCGCCAACACCGCTATGGGCCGCAGGGCGTCAGCCTCCAGGGAAGCGGCGCTGACGTTGGGAGGGGTGAGTGAGGCGGCAGCACAGCCCAGGGACACGGCGGCACGGGCGCAGGAGGGTGAGGCGCCGGTGCCAGAGGCCACGGCAGACCCCATGCCCACAGGCTGCGGGCACACGGCCAGGTGAGGCAGGAAGGCCACGGCCTGCTGAGACTGGATGGGCGTCACTGCTGCCGTGGGTCGGTCCTGGCTGTGACATGCGGCTAGAGGAGAACACAGAGGGGGGGGGTAATTGTACTCCATCAATGGGAGAATCAACACACACACACACACACACACACACCTTGTTTACACTTACCAATGAAAAACTCGTAATGCCACAGAAAAAAAAGAACAGAAAACCGCAAATGTACAAACTTCAATCTTTAAAGCGCCTACAATCCAGTACAAATGGTGAAATCGGTCAACTTCACACTGAAAACATATAAACACTACGTGGGTGGGTTGTGTTTGGCATTTTTTTACTGAGCTTGGGCCAGCACTACAAAGCCAGATCATTGACATGCAGGGGTCTTAAGGATTTCATGTACAAATCAAGGGCTTCCCAGAAGCCAACCATACAAAGGACTGTGATATTTTTACGGCCCTCGTATGCAGGGGGCCACGGCGCAAAGCCTTACATAACAGATTTACTCCACGCTGCTGATTTGCATTAACTGCCATGTGTGTCCAAATCAGTGGAACACAGGCATTCCTTACTGCACAGGGCTTATGCAGAGCCAAGCTCGCATACATGTTTGACTTCATTGATATGCTACATGCATACATACATGCATACATTATATGTATGCAAAACCCACACACTGACTGCAGTGCACAGACAAGGACTTCACTATGAGTGCAAGTGTGTGAATGAGTGACTAGGGGTGTGTGTGTGTGTGTGTGTTGTACCTGTCCTGACAGCGTTGCGCGCCTGATTAACAGTCATCTGGGACGTGACGTGCATCAGGACTTTGGCCTGCCCCGGTGGCAGGTGGGCAGCAGTTACCACGGCGGCGGCAGTTGGGAGCGGGCTGGGCGGTGCGGGCCCTGCACAGGTGGTGAGGACCTTGGGGTGCTCCGCGCCCCCCAGTGCTCCAGCCACTGGGGCGGTTGAGGGGCTGACGATGGTGACCCCTCGCCCAGCCTGGGTGCACAGACTCAGGGGCACTTTGGGCTGGCTGCCTCCCGACACAGTCCTAGCGTGGGAAAGAAAGAAGCAGGGGCAGAGCACTTAATGCAAAACTTGCACACAGCACCCAGGTACACTTGCATGCAATAACAGTGTATAGCAGTGTGTGTGTGTGTGTGTGTGTGTTGGTGTTCTGCACTAACTAATAGGGAACATAGAAGTATAAGCTAATCTCTTTCCTGTGAAATCACGGGTACAGGTATGCTAGTGTGTGTGTGCGCACGCGTGTGCATGTGTATGCGTGTGTATGAGTATTGCCAGTGTGAGTTTAGGTGCGTCTATAAATTGTGTGCATTCACAAGGTTGTGTGTGTGGGCTTGTGCAAGTGTATGTACAGTACCGCACATGTGTCAGTACAAGAGTTCTGCTGACTGCTTATGTAATTTGCTCAGCGGCACCTTGATCTACTGCGTGTGACTCGCTGGTGGTGAGTGAGCGGTGCGACGTGACGGTCTGCATGATCGGCGCTGACGTGTTTGACGGCCTGAGTGGGCCTGTCATAAGCATGCTGATAGGGCTTGTGGAAGGGGCCTGGACCGGGGGGGGGGGGGGGGGGGCGATGGAAGTAAAACATGAAAGAGACTGAGCGAGCAAAAGACAGAAAAGAGAAAAAGAACAAGCAAAAGAAAGAAAGAAAGCGAAAGAAAGTGAGAGAGACAGAGAGAGGGAAAGAGAGTGAGAGAATGCCTACATGTGTGTCATGCTGTGACTTTGACCCGACACACTCAGTGATGTTGATGTGGCATGTCAGCGATTGTCTGGCGATAACCATCAAAGCAGTTCATCACCTCTGTGCATGAGTGTGTTTGCATCAGTGTATTGCATCAGAGTGCACACACAATCACATTAGCATATGTTGGTATGAGAAAGCCGGAGCAAAACCGTCTGTGTGTGTGTGTGTGTGTGTGTGAGAGAGAGAGAAAATGACATTTACAGCTAAAGGAAGAGAACACAACAGAGATAGATGGAGAGAGAGAGAGAGAGAGAGAGAGAGAGAGAGAGAGAGAGAGAAACAGAAGTAACTAAGGTGAGCAAGATCTGTGAAGAGAGACGAAATCACAGTGTAAAAGAAAACAGGAGGGACTGAGCGAGTGTGAGAAATAGGGGATGAGTGAGTGACTGAGGAGCTGTAGGAAAAAACAGGAGAAAGAGACACAACAAGAGAGGGAGCCCGAGAGTGAAGTGAATCAGAAAGAGAAATTAAAAAAATGGGGGGGGGGGGGGGGGAGCAAGGCAGCTGCTGGGTTACCTGCTGACGGGGCTCATGTAGTTGCCCGGGAAGACGCCCATTTTGCCTGTGTGCATGGAGGTGCCTTTGAACCAGCCATCCTGACAGCGCTCCAACACCAGGAACATCTCGCCCTTCCTCAGCTCCAGCTCGTCTTCCTTACGGGGGGTGTATGGGAACATGGCCACATACCTGGGCAAGACACACACACACACACACACACACAAGTGTGTATACCATGTGCATGAACTGAGACTTAGCAGCCACGTTTGAGTCACATTCCCTAGACTTGGGAATTGCACCAGAGCTTTTTGATCGTCAGTCTGAGCCATCACTGTTCTAACATACCCAACATAAGGCACAACTACTGTAGCATGTTTTATTCACACTGAACAAGCATTCACTCTTTCACTGTGATACTGCTAAATATTGTATTCCCTTCATCTACCTCACTGTTGACTTCTAACCATCGGTGCTCTGCATTTAATGTCTATCTATAATGTTTGTGCCCTAAACTTAGCCCAAGTGTGCACTAGATGTAGCCCGTCTTAAACGTCGTAAATGTCGCACCACTTGATCCATGTCAAAATGTTGTGTCTCGTTTAACTACAGTATATACAGTGAAATGACAAAATGCACTCAGTTTGACTTGCACCAAGTTATGTTATGGGCAGTCCAGCATGATCATGTCAATGCTGCCTTCTAACACTGCCTTCTAAAAATGTTCTCTATGCAGGAGACATTGTAAAGACTGTGAAAGACTGTGTGAGGTCAAGTTAGGACATCACTTGACTGCTGGCACTGCTTATTAAGAACCCCAAAACGAGTTCAAATGGCTGCTGTGGTGAGAAGGAGCCCCAGCACACCTAATCAGGGACACGACACAAGACAAGAGCCTCGTGATGAGCTAGCAGACGTCTCATCAGTAGGGTCATCAGCAGGACTTGCCCGACACCCAGGAACCACGGAGGGCCTACATGAATATAAATACACTGAAGTGGTTCCTGAAGAGCCACACACACACACACACACACACACACACACACACACACACACACACTTGACCGACACCAGACAGCGTCTGAGACATTTCGAAGCTGATTGTGACCTGATTGTTGGAGAACATAGGCTAGATTGGGTAATTGTTTTGCCGAGTGCAGCAACTGTGAATACAAGGATTTGATCTTTGTATTGACCACCTGACACCGAGTCAATCATACCAACGTGCATCTTAATAAAAAATAAGAATGCGAAGAAAGCTAGGCGCGAACACCACTACTAATTGCATGCATTCACATATAAATAGTAGAACATCACGTCAAGCGGCAGGGAGCTCATTGAAATTCTGGCCAGCTGAGGGGAGACCTTTTGGATCGAGACCAATTTCACCACTGTTTATTTTGTCAGCCAATCTGTTGCAATTGATTTCGAAGTCTTTCCCTGAGGCCAATCATTCTGCTTCCTTCACTGAGGCCTGGTGCTGGATGTGATGAAGCTGGAGCTCTGGTGTCAATCACAGCAGTTAATTAGCGGCAACAAACCTGACAGGTAGCCCCGGAGTGTTAGCCGGCACACACACACACACACACGTTACACTGATTATGCTCACGGGAACCGAAAGGGAATTTATTTTTTTTAAACAGAAAAACATGATGCGATCTTATCTCTAAAACCATTTGCATACTGAGAGACATGCCACTCAAACGCAGCTACTCTCCTTTGAAAGACCAAGCTTGTCAGCTTTTTACATTTGAACTGTAATCTGATTGAATGACAGACATCGTTGATTTTAGACACAAAACGGACACACAGACAGATGGACGGACAAACACACACACACACACGCATGTTGTCGCATCAGCTCCGTCTCCACCCTAAACCATGAACTCCATTAATCCATCTTAATTATCCGTCTCCTCATTCTTCTTTTAATGATTCCCCCTCACCTCAACCTCACTTCACCACTCTCTCACCATGTTTACTGCCAAGCTGCATTTCTCCCTCTCCCTTTCCCTCTTTCCCTTCCTCTCTCACCCTCCCTCTGTCTCTGGCATCATTCCTGGGTGACATTAGTGCTAATGATCTGTTAGGGCTGCACTCACTCACAGGCTTGGCGCTAATGTGCTCAAAGGCGAGAGTGAAAGCACAGTCACTTCACTGACGGCAGAGCCCCATCTGTCTCATACTTTCTCCTGGGTAGAGGAGTGCTGACATGCGCGCACGCACACACACACACACACACACACACACACACACACACACACACACACACACACGGCAGAACAGCAATTTTTTTTTTTACAGGATACTATGAAATGCGCCTATTAAAACAGGGGAAAATAGATGGAAGGATCTGCCAGTCTCCATGAACCTGATCTAACACACACACACACACACACACACACACACACTTACTTGTGGGAAACCAATATATAATAAACATATAAGAATAGCATATTATTAAATGTACTTATAAGTATGTATGCATGTGCATTGTGTGTGTGTGTGTGTGTGTGCGCACACAGACATCAGAGCCATCTGCTCAGACTGTTTTCCAATGCACTAATAAAGCAACACACATCTGCGTATGCACACACACACACACACACACACACACATACATACATATGGGCAGGAGGAGCGAAGCATATCTAATGCCCATCAGTTGTCAAGAGCATGGCTAGGGCTCTCATGTCTGGAGGGGTCAAAGGTCAAATATCAGAGGTGAGCGGATGGGCTATGGAGACAAGTCCCCAGAGGAGCTACTGTTCCTCTAGGTCGGAGATGGCAACCTCTGACCTGGCCCACCTGTGACTGCGGTCACGCTCATCTGACCAAGCGGAACTGGAGAGGGGTCAGACAGAGGCGATGACTCCATAAAACAAACACACACACACAC
>JAGFZM010000318.1:460309-475741 GCA_017657215.1 Limnothrissa miodon | reverse complement strand
CACACACACACACACACAATGTTATAGGGTGACTTGTGCAGCTGAGGGGTGCCAAACACAATAACCATCTGTTTACTTTTTGTGATCTTTACATCTGTTTAAAAACGCTGAGCAAAAGCCACAGTTCCAGGCTGCCCCTCCATTAAACGACCCACAGAGGCAAGTTGTGCGGCGCTAAAACTGAGCTATAAATGTAATACAATGCAACAAACAAACAAACAAACAGGTTGTGTTCAGCTTTCAGGAGTCTAGCTTGTGTTTTTTTTTTGGTGTGTGTTGCTAGGGAACAGGTCTGGGACTGAAAGCCTCCGGACTGGCTGAGGAGGATAACTGCTCCCATATGAAGAGAGAGACAGGAAGTACAGTAACTCCGATGGCAAACATGTTTACCGGCAGTCACCACAACAGCACACTCAGCAAAAAGGATTTTCAAGAGTAAATAAAACACTGCCGTTTTTAAGGCACTCCCATGGGGAGGATTTTTTCTGTAGACACACACACACACACACACACACAAACTCCTCCATCTGCTTTACAGTTGTTTAGCACTTTCAGGCACAGGAAATTGAATATTTAATCAGAGAGGAGGGTTCCCATCTCTTCCAGACTTCAGGAGACACCATGGCACCATGACTGACCTGGCCCGGAATACACATGTTGGGGGGGGGACATAGAGAAACCAACCCCCACCAGCTGTTCGGTGTGCTTTTACACACATACAAAAAAAAAAAAAAAAAAACGGTAAGGACAATAACTCCCCATCATGCAAGATCCATAATGACACAAAGCAATGGTTCAGGAGAATGTCCTGCCAGAGGCTTGTTAGCTTGTGCTAATGGCAGATAAGAGGGAGAACTGGATCGGTGGGATAACTTCACTGCCAAAGTCCACAGCCAATCCGCTACTCTCCACAGTTCCCTTTCTCATTCTACATCACCAACATGATGGGCCTGATGATGACTCTGGTTCAGCACTCTAAACTGCCGTAACACCGTGTGTGTGTGGGGGGGTGCTTTAGTAGATGTGCTCCATCTGGTCAGTAGTGTGTGTGAGTGTGTGTGTGTGTGTGTATGTATTAGCTGGCCCTTGTGAGGTTGTGTGTGTTCACCAAGCAAATATTTATGACGAGAGAGAGTATGTGCGTGCATCAGAGTGTGAGAAGGACAAATAGAAAGAGGGAAGAGTGTGTGCCTGAATGAGCGAAGGTAGAGCGTTTGTGTGTGTGTGTGTGTGTGTATTTTCCTGGTTCAGTGCTGACGTTGGAGCTGAGATAATGAATTTGGCCGCAGGCAGGAGGACTCATCTGAGCGAAAACATCATGTTGACTTCCCTAGTGTACCAGGGAGCTCAACCTTTTGTGTTAAGACTGACTGACTGACTCACACACACACACACACACACACACACACACACACACAAAGAGAGAAACACACAGACACACACACACCCAACTGCACAGGAGGAATGTGCTCTGAAAACAACATGAGGTGGTGGACGAGACAGAGGGGATGGTTTTGATGGGGCAGCCTCAGGAGAGGAATTAAAAGTCCCAGCTCCCATAGTCAGACTGGGGTCAGGTGCCACATTCTATATCAACTGCTCTCAGAGCAAAGGGGTGGAGGGAGAGGGTGGAAGCATACCATTCTCTCACACACACACACACACACACACACACACACACACACACACACACCTACCAGAATGGTATAGCAGGGTGTACATGAGTGTATAAAAAAAAGAGAGGAGAGGGAGAGAAGGAAAGATGGAGAATCGAGATGGAGAGACATAGACTAATATGAAAAGAGTAAAATAAAAGAGAGGTGCAGAAATACAAATAAATGGGAAACTGGCCAAGGCATGAAAGTATTCATAGCACAGAAACTTATTTCAGTGTATTATTTCAGTGTATATAAAAGTACAAAAAAAGCAGTAAGAGAGAAGAGAAAATAAAAGGCGGCATGAAATGATTTAACATAAAAGTTACAGAGAAAGAGACGGAAAGAGAGAAGGGGAAAGAAAAAAAAAAAAAACTTTGGAGACTCACCACTGGGATGGAGGCGTAGCTGGTCTCCGGGGGAAACGTGAAAACGGTGGCCGTTGTGACCGGGCTGCTAGGGGGAGGGGTGACAATGAGGCCGGTGGTGCAGATATGGACCTGATGACAAACAGAAAAGAGGACAGAGGCCAAGTCAGACACCAGATCCTTATGCAGTAGATCACCACAAGATCACTAGAACAAATAATATTCCTTTCTTCTGGTTACAGGGGGAGCAGGAGGATTGCTTTGCACTACAGCAGGTAGAAGAGGTAGAATAATGTTCCCGATTCTAGAAGAACAGCATGTGCGCGGCTGACGTTTGACAAATAGCGGAGCTAAATGCAGGGTGGCATGCCTGTCTCCATGGATCTGTGCAATACCGGTGGCCTGCCAAACTGCCCGTCTGGCCAATGAAAGCAGTCGTGCGCATGGGGGCAGAGGGCGCACAAGCAAATGGAACCGAGACGCGAGCTTACAAACAGCGACAAACAGGATCCGGGATGGCCTAAAACTATCACACTGGGACAGACAGTGGGAGCGACAGTTCAGTCAGAGATGGTGCTGTGATTGGTTGATAGAGACCATGTGACTAGCCAGAGATGGACCGGATTGGTCAGTAGTTAAATACTTGAATATCATATTGAAAATCATATGGGAGAAGAGGGAAAGCATTGTAATGCATATAATCATACATGACTTCCATTATTTATAGAATCCAACATGTACAAGATTGTTCATCTACGAGAAACTGCAGGTCTGCATGCTTAAAATCCTTTTTTCTTGAGGCACAGAATTATGTTTCTATTACTGCTGATGAAAGCAGCAATGGCAGAGCATTCCATAGAAATACAACAGAATGAAGAACAAGTCCAAGTATGGTGGTTACACACTAAGCTTAGCAAAAGTTAATTAATTCATGAGCTTCTAAACACCACCAAGACGATAGCAAATATAAGAGCCTTTCAAAGACATTTTCAAAGCCGGTGAGCAATATACGTTTAATCTCATTGTTGCAGTGAAATATGTACAGGTGAATTATGCTGATAAGTGTGTGTGTTTCTGCACTGAGACTGATGAGCAGCAGCAGCAGCAGCATCAGTCTGCTGTGCCACCTGACCAAGTGCCAGCCACACAAAAACGCAGCAGATGCTAATTAAATAGGAGTCACAAAGCACAGAGGGAGGGAGGGAGGGAGAGAGAGAGAGAGAGAGAGAGAGAGAGAGAGAGAGAGAGACAGACAATATTTTACATCTTAGCAAAATCATACTGTAGTCTTTAAAGGTGAATCACCACCCTTCCATCTGGAGGCCAGCTTAAAACTGGAGTCTGTGTATTTGTGCCTAAATATGCGCGTGTGTCTGTGCGCACTCATACATGCATCAATGCCCGTGTGTAAATTAGTCACATCTACAAATACAAACAGCTCCAAATGTTTCCACACAAACAAACAAATTTCAATATGCTCACTAATGAAGATCTTTTCCAGCCTGCTTGGCTGGGGTGGGGGTGGGCAGGGCTGAGGCCTTGCCTGTTCCAGCTAACTGGACCACTTCAACCGTGCTCTGTGGCCTACTGGCCTCCAGCCACAAAAAGGTCAAACATCAAACGGCTCTTTCCCGGAAGGCTGCAGCCATTATAAAGGAAGCTGGTAGAGCAATCACAGGATATCTTCTGACAGGATTAGATTCCCGTTTGGGAGGAATGGGTGACCCTTCCCTGGCCGTTCCAAAATAAATAAATTATTGATCGATAAAAACAAAATGAAATAAATAATGCACTCTCAAAGCATCTTATGCTGAGTATATCTCAAGTCAAGTCTGCATCTCTTTGGGCTGATGGAAGACCGTGAAGACCGTGATTCCCCCCACCATAAATCTTCTCTTCGAGACCTGTATCATCTGGGCCCTCTTCCCCATTCTGTGGGATTAGTCTTTTCTCTCTCACTTTTGGCCCGCTCAGGCCTGTTTTGTCCGAGTGAGACGGTGGTCGGTGATTGGGAAGTGGGGGGTGGGGTGTTGGGTGTTAGGCCTTCTTAGAATTCCTCACTTGCCCGTATCTAAAAGCCTTTCAAAAATGCAAGAAAATGGGTTAGAAAAGAATGGAAGAGGGACAGGATAAAAAGAAAAAGAAAGAGAAAGAGAGAGAGAGAGAGAAAGTCAAGAGGGAAGGGCGGAGACTGAGAAAGACCTCGCCCGAAGGAGCTCTCACACTCTTTCTTGTCGTTCATAGAATAGATGCCTTAACCACAACTGTGGAGATCCCATCCAGCAGAAGACCTTAGTGTCATGAACACGCACGCATGCACAAAGAGTGTATGTGGATCAGCTTACGAGCGTGTACGCTCTGCTTGCAGACAGCGTTTCAAGTGTCTGCTCTGTAATAGTGCTGTAATCACAGCCTCATTTTTATCGTTCCAGTCGGGCACTTTTACTGTGAAGTCGAGTTGTTCATCCCCTCTCAGCCACCCCCAAATAAGGCCAGTCGCAGAGAAAACACAAAAGCCTCTTCAGTGGAGCGTTAATAAAAACAGGTTTGTGTGTGTGTGTGTGTGTGTAGATGGGGTAGGGGTGGGGGGTTGGCTGTGTTTCAGTGCGTCTGCAGTAGTGGTTTATGGCCTCTCATTTGCCACTGACGCCCAAGGCCTCAGTGTTTCAACCAGGCAGCCTAGACATGGAGGCTGAATGGTGTGCAATTTTAGCCAACATGGTTACTGTGTGTGTATTTGGGGGGTGGGAGAGAGAGAGAAATACAGTGTGTGTGTGTTTGCATACTCACACTCTAGTTCCCTACTACAGTGCTCCTAATTGCCATTCTCTGCCACGGTCTTACCACTCCAATCACATTCATCTTTTACTATTCTCTGGAACTGCTTTCCAAACACTCCTGCCTTAAGTTGCAGTAGGAAAGAGCTAGGTAGATAAATGACACACACACACACACACACACACACACACACACACACACACACACACACACACACACCACTACAGAAGGGAAAAAAAAAGTCTTTGGGTCAGCCATCGTCCACGCTCAAAGCCACAGTCCCCCATCAATCAGACAAGAGAGGGAGGGGGTGATGGGGGGAGAGGATGATTGATAGGATGGTCACCCTAGGGGAGAAGAGCGGGTTGGACATCTACTATACTGAATGGTGGGGGGGAGGTCCATATAATCTATTGAAAAGCAGAGCCATACTAGCAGCTGACCTGGTGTGCTAGAGACCGGCGGCTCATTGGAACAATAGGGCAGTGGAGAATGAGAGCTCACACCCAAATGAGACAAACGCCGTATGAAAGCACCGATCTTGAATCTTGAAAAGGAAAACAAAAACACCACTCGTCCCGGGCAGGAGGGATGAATATTTACTCTTTACTCTAGCCTTCACGCGTCTTTCACTCCTGTCACATACAAACAACAAACGACTGTGCATTAAATTACATGTACAACACCCCATTACAGAGGCGTCGCTAAAGCCTACTGAACTGAATTTAGAGCGAGACAGATTGTGGCAGAGACGAAGCGACACAGATCAGGAGAGTGCAAGATGGACAGATTTAAGGCGAGAGAGAATGAAGGGAGAGCGAGAGAGAGAGAGAAGAGCCAGAGAAAGAGAGAGTGGAAGAGAGGCGTGAGAGAGATAGGAGTTGACCGCTGCAGGGCGTCAGCAGCGTGACTTATGTGTTCAGACACTGCGAGTTCACTGAGGCGCAGTGGCAGCACTAATTGGCCCAAACAACAAGCGCGTCTGTAAACATCATCATTCCTCTCCTTCATCCACCCCCAGCACAGTACAGTCATCAGCTGGCCTTATGGGAGCCGTAACGTTCCCTTCATCTGAGCAGTTCCGGATGGACATCTAACCATGAGGTAAATCCAGTTTAATGCCCAAAGGAAAAATAAATAGAAATTAAACTAAGGTTGTGGCATTTTTGGAATGTTTAAGATATCTAGTTGATGTCTGGATGGCAAACATGACATTTGGGCGATTTGTCATGCCAATATTCAAAACTGCCACCAAACCATGTTTAGATGACCCTCTCTCACCTACACACTTTAGCAGGAGCAGGATTAGATTCAATAACCTGACAGTCAGCATCCGAACACGCGCACACACACACACACACGAACGAACGAATGTCCCATTCATCAAATGTTTTGACGTCTCTGTTGGTCTGTTTGTTGGCATGCGTCACTCCCAGTGTCCTTGTCATCCAGAATGTTCCACTGACAGGCCTCCCACTGGGACCTCAACGCCTGGCAACCAAGGAACAGCTGTGAGTGGTTGTCATTTCTAGGCTGTGAGGTTGCCTTGGAAACCACTGGGACTTGGCCGACAGGGAGAGGTTGTTTTTTCCCCCCACTCCTCACTTTTTTTTTTTCTTTTCTTTTTTATGGTGTGGCTAAGAAAGTAGTCACGCATCCATAATTTCAAACGCTTGGACGGAGTGATGGCCTGGTTAGAATGATGGGAGAGAGAGAAAAACAGAAGAAAGAGGGAAAGAGAACAAACAGGAGAGAGAGAGAAAAGGGGAAAGGGAGAGAGTGAGAGACGGAGAGAGAGAGAGAGGTTTGGGTAATTGCTGACAGAAGGGAAGAGCCGGAGCGGGCCACTCGGGGTTGGGGAAAACAAAAGTCTCAATCCTCTGACAGTGCAGCCGGCAGGCCTGCCTTGGCTTTAAGCAGCCAGCTTAGCATGCAGTCTCTCTCGCCCTCTTCGTTTCTCCCTTCCATGCCCCTCCACACACACACAAACACACATACACAAACACACTTTGACCACTTGCCGGGTTATGTAAATTACTCCCTTCTCTTTCCTCATACATTGCTCTTGTGGACTCCCTTTGATTCTCTGTTTATCTCAATCCCCCACCCCCACCTCCTTGTTTGTTCCCAGACACACTGGATCCATTCCTCCTCCTCGATGGAACCCTCATCCCTCAGTTTCATTCCAGGCTAAGGTTGGGCTGAGAAACCTCCCCTTTAAAAAGAACAACTTCCTGCCAAAACTCCAGAGAAATGCACTAACCTTCCCCTCTCTTTCTATTCCCTCCTGTCTACCTCTCCATCTCTCCTCCTTCCATCATTCCAACTTTTCCTTTCTCTCCACCTCTGGTGGTAAAAAGCCACCCTGGGGAATGGCCGCTCAGACCACAGTGTTAAAGCCAGGCCTGTCAAGCAAGAGCAAGGCTTTCAGCACTGCTTTACCCAGTGCTGGTTATGTAACAGGGTAACCACGGTGACTGCAAATGTGTATGGGTATGTGCAAGCGTGTCTGTGTGTGTGTGAGAGAGAGAGAGAGACTGTGTGTGTGTGTGTGTGTGTGTGTGTGTTTGTGTATGTGTAAAGAACAGCAGGCCCCAAGTCTCTCTCAGGGCTCCACAGAGGCACAAACAGAAGCACGGGCTCCGGCGTAATGCTGGTAATGAAAACGCCAACTCAAAACACTTCATCTCTTCATTCCTTACTTCCGTCTTTTCCAGCTGCTCTCTCCATCTCCCCGTCTCTCTGGGTGGCTTCATTCATGACTGTCTCTCTCTCTCTCTCTCACACACACACACACACACACACACACACACACACACACACACGCAATCCCAAAAACACTACTTCCTCAGCCATGCGTTCTGTGCCTTAACTGCCCACTGTGAAGGCAGCTCAACAGCTTAGTTCAACAGCAACAGCAGCAGCAGGCAGTCCCAGGTCTTAAGAGTTTACTTTGGGAATTGACTTCACTTCCATGCGCGTCATGGCCCCATGCATGCTGGTTGCAGTCAAATAGGCCATCCCTCATGTAGAACTACTCACTAAGTGTGGTGCTCTTTTATGCCAACGGATTATTGGGAGTCCAGGAACAAAGGCTCGCTTTCATAAGCAGATCAGCTGAACCATTAGACCCGATTGAATTGAATAATCAAACGTCATTAAATGGCACAGTCTCACAGCGACACCAATGTCTGTTTCCACTGCTCTCATTTAGCTGTTCGGTTAAAAAAAAAAAAAAAAAAAGTTTGCCCACTTTTTGGTTTTACAAGATAAACTGCTGGCCCAACTGCTGACTAAATCCTCAGTAAGCAACGTAATGTTGATTCTCCTTCATTTACGCACTTTAATGCATCACGTACCACTGCAATTAGCAGTAGGCGCAGTAGCCATAGGAGCATAAATCACCGCCATTATCATCATTTTAATGGGCTCTCCTGTGAAGGTGGGCTGGAGAATCCATCCTGTGTTGACACGCTGCATTGTTCACACCTGCCTGTACTTTAGTAACCCCTCACACACACCTCTAGGGGGCACTTTTTTTGGACGAGTTGACTACGGGTTAGAAGGGTGGCTGACAAGGGTGCAATCACTCGAGGGGCTGCACGGATGACTTAAGTGGAGGCAGAATTGGGAGGAATGCAAATGCATATATTGGCAGGAGTACTAACTGTAGATTTTCCCTGCTTGCTTTTGATCCTGCTGTCCTGAAGCAGAGCTGCCCCACAGTCATAAGTTTTTTTTACTACACGTTCCTGTTGTCCTTGCCATGAGGACATGCATTTTCCATATGAATAAGGTTCTTGGTTCTTCACAGAGCCATGAGGCAATATCAGTAGTTATGCTTTAAAGTTGATCCACATAGGAAAAGCAGAATGAAGTTGAACAAGTAGAAAGAAGTTTTACATAATTAAACACAACCGATGTCTCAAAGAGCGAGAATTTAAAGTCTCTTTAAATTCTGGGTGCAAGTAGAAATGGCACCCTTGTTGGTCACGGTGGTACTCACCTGGGAGGGAGCGCTGGAGGAGAGCCCCCCACTGAGCTCCCCGATGCGGGCGGCGGCTGTGGGGTTGCTGGAGCTGATGAGCACGGGCCCGCTGATCTCCATGGAGTGGCGCTGGGGTGGCGGCGCCAGGCAGGGCTTGTGCGACATGGTGAGCGAGGTGAACGAGTGGCGCTTCTTGCTGTTCTTCTTCTCTCCGCCGGGCTTCTGCACGCCGTTGGCCTGGGGACAGCCCGTAGCAGCAGACGAGGACGACGAAGACGAGGAGCCCGAGGACGAGGAAGAGGGGCCCTCGCCTGCCGAGTCGCCGCTTCCGTCCAAAGGCTTGTCCAACTCAATGAGCTGCCGAGCAGCAGTATTAAACTGAGGGAGACAGAGAGACAAAAAAAAATAAATAAAAAAAAAAACAATGGTGCATGGAAATGATTAAGGTAAAGAAGTTAAGGAAGAGAGAAGCGCTATTCTTCTTTGCACTCTACTCCAGATTAGGTTAAACATCCTACTAAGGCTTGAACATCATATGGCAATTTATGTGTGTGTGTGTGTGTGTGTGTGTGTGTGTGTGTGTGTGTGTGAAGCAAAGGTGAAGAGCAGGACTGAAAAAGGGGGGAGCGAGAAGCACAGGAACACCTCACTAACCTGTTTGACTTCAGAGCAAGATGCTCAGCATTGATGTGGGGGGTGTGCGTGTGTGTGTGTGTGTGTGTGTGGGGGGGGGGGGGGGAGTGTAGTAGTCTTTTCATGTGCGAAGCCAGAAATCAAAGAGAAAGACTAAAAAGGCTTTAGCTAATGATAGAGGGAGCGACATGCATGTGTGTACGCGCCGCACATACACACACACGCACACACATGCACACACCGCTCTGAGCTACAGGATACCTCGGTGCCTTACTCGCTTCTTAAAAGACATAAAAGCCTCTGAGCGGAGAGCTTACTTTGCTCTGCCAAGAGAGGACAAGGACGATTTGGGTTCATCTACAGTTCCCCACGCACACTACACCTCCACATCTGCCAGTGGGCTATGGGCTGATCCCGAAGATACAGAACCCAACGCATCACTGGTGCATCGAATGTGGAGATTAGTCACATTCCATTTTTGAGAATGAGAAACGTTAAAGAAATGCCCTTCCTTCCCTGATGCTCAGGGTTGATCCTGAGGATACGGAAATGGTATTCCAGGACTAGAGGGAAAAAAAAGAAAACCAACATAGGATAGGACAATCCTATGGAAATTAAGAACACTAAAAATAAACAGCAAAACATTCTCCATAAGGTAGTTGTTTGTTATTCTCATTCTAAACCCTGGGCAGTACTCTAGGTTTAGTTGTACAGACATAATGGCTTTGGGAGGATGGGATGCTGCATCACATCACTGTTCAGATTTGTTCAAATAGAAGGGAAAATAAAACATTTGCGTGGCCCATTAAAGTCTCTGACTGAACACCCATGGGTGTGGAAATGAGCACATTATGAGGACAGCAATTCCCCACTTCAATAAGGAGAGACACTGCCCTGACAACAAGCAAAAATGTGCATCACCCTTTCAGTACCACATCCGAATGAGGGGTTGTCTCTCCCCCATCTCTGCTGCAGAAAAGTAAAAGTTAGTGGAAAACAGGTGAAAATAGTACCATTGTTCCTCTCACCTCTCCCATCTTTTTCTCTCTCTCCCCCTCCCTCCTAGCTCTGCGAATGTCACTTCTGATGTGACCGAGTCTGCGCCTGTCCCCTCACAGAAGCATTCAGGTGGAAAATGCCTGGCGCAGGGGTAAATTGCTCCCCCTCCCACACCACCTTCTGTGATCTCTATGACAAGCATGTGACTCCAAAAACACTTTCAGCCTGCTTCGCTACAGCCATCTCCACAGCAGGTAGTTCTGACAGCACGGGTCAGATTTTTTTTTCCCGCCTTCCCTCTTTCCTTACAAGTCTTTTTTAGATGCTCTTTCGCCACATTAGCGCTTGCGTGCTGATGGCAGCTGTAGACAGGTGGGGCTCCAAATGGGCACTTTGTCCACTAAACACCCTCCCCCCACATCTTCCCCATTGTGCTGCGAAAGGATTTGACGCTTTTGGGGGTTTTGTCAGGCATGGTGGGAGAATGAGAGAGGGGAAAAAAATAATAATAAAAAAAAGCGAGAGAAAGAAATCCACAAGGGCCTCGATGAAAGTGCCATTTGTGCAGATGAGACATTTTCCCCCTACAGTGCAGCATGGGCACCCTGCCGACAGGGCCACAGGTGCACCCTATAAATACCACAGAGACTTTTGACGCAAGCGAGTGGAGTGGGCCCAGACATCTCTGGAGGCGAGGGGTGAGAGGGCGCCAACGTTTACACACCAAAACAGCCATTCAGACATCACTTAGTGACAAAACTAGCAGCTACACGAGAGGAGGATTGGAACTTGATACTGACAGCTAGTTGGGCAGAAACAATTCAGAGGGGTGTTCTCTTCTCTCATGTCTCTGAATTACCCTTTTCTAAATCATTGGAAAACTATTGTAAAGGAAGAGTGTAAAGTGAAGCTTACTAGTAAAATACTGAAAAGTGTAAAGCAGTAAATTTTATAAGCGGGCAGTGCATGTTTATTTAGACTGGTCACATGTGACTCACCTCCACATAAGAGATGGGGAAGATCCCGATCTTATCTCCAAGCATCCCCTCAGCCCAGTTCTCATCCACACGACGAATCACAGTCAAAACATCATCCTGAAAGAGAGCGAGAAAGAAGAGAGGGTATTTATTTAGCCCATTTCATACACAAATTCATTTTTCCAAAGTTGCATCACCAAAATGGTTTCTCCGGTTACCAGTGACCCCTACATGGGGTGTATTGCTGAAAGTAGGTTCCGTTCAAAGCACAAACAGCAATGCTTTTGAGTCATTCTGTAATACAGGGGCTTTACAATAAGAGTAATGTGGTCATTTCTTTTTATTCCTGTAAGAACCCTAGCAGCTGTATTACGGATCAGCTGAAGATGTTTGATGGTCTTTTTTATGAAAACATCACTGGGAAAAAAATACTTCAGTAAAATCATCCCTATGGAAGATAAAGGCACGGATAGTTTTTTTTCTTCTTTTTGGAAATTAGAACCCTTAGTTTGGAAATGTTTTAGGTGACAAAATGCTAACCTCGTGATTCCTTTCATGTGACCATTTTGACCACTGTCAGCGAAGACCCCATGATTTCAACAATCTATTTTTCTTTTAGGCACTTTGTGTTAAAGGTCGAGTCTACGATTCTGAAAATCACTTGAGCCTCTGAGACAGATTTGAAAAAAGCAATGGGGGTGGGGTGTGAACAGTATTTCAAGCAATATGTTAAAAAGTGCATGCTCCAAAAATCGTAGACCCGACCTTTAAGGGGCAGAGGCAATCCTGAGTCTTTCCTTGTTTTTCCCCCCAATATAATGACTCTATTTTTGTGAAGATCCATGTTTTGACCCTAGCCCAATTTACGGTAGAAGCAAGAAGTCAGGTCTGTGTGTGCAAATACAATGTAAAGAAGACCTCAAAAGTGATCTGGTACTAAAAAAAAGAGCTTGTTTTACAGTAATGTGTGGGGTTCTAGTCCACTGGAGCACCCTGAGATTAGTTAGGAACAGGCAGGAGACTGGATCCTTGTGACCACAAAAAGAGGGACATGGGACTCTGTGTTCATTCTTATTTTCAAAGCACAGGGATACAGCATATCAGACAATCTCTCTCTAGGTCTGTCATTAGTTAGCATTGGTGGTGCAGATGTCCGCAGTGTTCAATTGTTATCCAGTGCTCATAACCTCTATTTGAGGGCTTTGATCCTGGAAAGCCTGACGCAGATGGTTGATGCCGAGTTATTTCAGCAGATTTCATGTCACCATGACCATCTGATACAGATGGTAGGTGTTTGGGTACAGAGTGATTGTAATGACCATGTCTTTTTCAGTTTGGGCAGCTTCAGATTGCTTATCAGAATTATTATTCATCACCACAGGTTCTGTATGCCATTAAAGTGCTCATTGCAGAACTGACCCATAGCAGACAGATATAAAATGTACTCTGTGGTCTCTGCATTCATCCCATCATATAGCGAATTAACACAGCACACAGTGACTACACAGCGAGGTGGAGCACACAGAGAACCCAGTAGGCTGCCTATTACAGCAATGCCTGGGGAGCAGTGAGGGGTTAGAGGCCTTGCTCAAGGGCCCTTCAGCCATGGTCTGCTGGTCATCAAGCATGAAGCCCTAACTAGTGGGCCATGGTTGCCCCATATGAGGGGGGGGGGGTTAGAGACAGTTCCCTGTTACTGGGCAGAACACCATTAAATACGTTTCATACGAACATTTCCTGCTCTCCATGAAGCCTACTGAGGCAAGTATTATATTTTATTTAGAGACATAAAGGAGGAATGGCTAAGGGATGGAAGCGGGGGTGGGAGCAGGCACAATTCTACACAATATATTTTCAAACGGATTCTCATTTCCTTACTTTGGTTGTCTCCTGAGCTTAACAAGCAAAACAAAAAATCGAGTGCAGGGAAATAAAGAAGGAAACCCAAACTCTCAGACTCTCTGGGGACGACAAACTGTACCTCAGAAAGGAAAGAGAAAAATGGGATAAAGAGAGGGAAGAGTCAGCATGATGCATCTGGACAGTTCTTTCCATTGAAATCACTTTGATGCTTCAATGCTGAATATGAGTTGAGAAAGAACAATGATTTGTTGTTAGTGGGAGATGGACATACTTGTGTTTCATAAGTACATCAAGCATTTACGTCAAGGTTTTGTCAGAGGGATTTGTGAATGCCTGAGCTGGCGGTGTTGGCCGTGTCCTTTGTGAGGCGACAAAGAGGTGTGTCGGACTGAGGAGAGCTATTCTCAGTGAGAGCGTGGGTGGACAGTGAGTGCGTCAGTGAGAACCATCTCTCCCTCCTTACCAAACACACACGTTTGCATGTATGTTTCACACACACACACACACACACACACACACAGGTTTTGCTGCTATACATATTCACTCATGGTTTAACCACAAGCCTCCTCAGTTTTGTTCTTTCTTACAGGGACAGAGAGTGATTATGGGACAGTAGATAAAATGAACCTCTGAGAAACACACGCTAGCTCTGTCCTCCAAAGGTGGGTTAACCACTATCTATAATGCATTGGGTGGTCTCATATTTTCTAAATAATTGAAATTAAACCCGATGTTCGTCTCTATGGGGTGACTGACCTAGGCACGGTGCCTGTATTTTAGTTTTGGATGGGCTCAGTTAAGCTTTAATGTACAGTACAGTTAACATGCAGTTAGTGCATGAATGGGGCTAAGGATTTTTCTTCTGTGATAAAATAATGTGGTTTTACACGTTTAGAGTCAATTTTCCAATGTTCCAAGAAGTATTCGGTCCTTCCCTACACTGACCTTGTCATAGCCTGTGTCAAGACCTTGTGAAATGCAGTGCCAAGATACACAATTTATTGTTGTAAAACTGACTGTCAGGCCGACCCTTAACACTGTGTCTGGTTGGACCAACAGCGCACTCACCTTCGAGAAGGGGAGGCAGTCTTTGTCTGCCTCCTTGTCCTTAAGCTCAAAGTCGTACAGTGCTTTGCACTGGGGCGGAGGCTGGGGCAAGGGCTTGATGACCTGCACAAAATTGGTGGGGAAGAAGCCGTGCACACCGCCCATCTCCCCATGGTACCAGTTCTCGTCCACCTGCCGGCGCAGAATGATGAGGTCACCCTTGCTGAACTTGAGGTCACCGGGCTCCTTGCCATCATAGTTGTAGAGGGCCTTGGCACACGGGAGCTGCGGAATACCCTGCAGAAGAAGGAAGGCAGAGATGGACAGAGGGAGAAGGGGAAAAAGAGAGGGGAGGGAGGACAGGGAGAGAGAGGGTCATTCTTGGTCTGCAACTGAAATAGCAGAAAGTCATGGATAATGCAGCAGTCATGGCACTCAAAAATGCATTCATATTTCAGAACCAGATGGGAGGGAGGAGTGGAGCTGTGACAAACTGGGAAGAGGGAACAGTTACACAAGTGTGTGTGTGTGTGTGTGTGTGTAAAAAGAGAGAGTGCAAGTGAGTTAGAGAGAACTTAGAGAGTGGGTGAAAGCTAGAGGTCCACACAGGCGTAAAAAACACTTTATCCCTCAGCTCTAAAAACACTCTCCATTCTCAGGCCTGTACACACAGCACCAGCAGCTACAACTGCAGCAGCCACAGCAGTGGGACTGAAAGCACCTTCATTCACACATACACTCAATTAGGCTCACTGAAAATCAGACATTCACTCTTCTAAAACAAAACAAAACAAAAAAAGAAGTCTTTATATTTCCAGATTTCCAAGCCCCACCCCATGCCATCAGTCTTCCGGATCTCCAAGCTTCAACCTATTCACTAGCTAGCTACAAAAGGAGTGCCAGTCCCTCTGCCCAACACATTCTCCCCAAGTTTGGTTCAGTCTTGGCCTTGTTTGTTTACATGGTTCATGTGCTGTCAATCTCCCTTCTCGTCTGGCCACTGGCTTGAGGCCCCTTCAGTCTGTCTGGCAGTGAGAGCCCGTTCTTCTGACCTCTATCTGTCCACCTTCTCTCCAGCTCCCCAGCCCAACCCACTCCTGCACCCCCAAAAAACTCCCAAAATG
>JAGFZM010000318.1:435945-452730 GCA_017657215.1 Limnothrissa miodon | reverse complement strand
GTGTGTGTGTGTGTGTGTGTGTGTGTGTGTGTGTGTGTGTAGCAGGTGTTGTACAAACCTGTCAGACCAAATCACACACTATGTGAACCATGGAAGGGATTGGAGACAGAATAAAAGAAAACAAGATGTGATTTGCTTTTAGGCACTCACACAAAACTCTCTGATTTCTCTTATTTGTTTGATGTGAAAGATTTACAGTTACACACACAGACACACCAACAACTGCCTGGTACTCTCCCCCAATTTTGTGGTTAAAAAAACTAATTGCACTCATGCACTATACATTCTATGAACCAAGTAGAATCACACACACACACACCCTTCGCCTCAGGGCGAATATTCCCAAATAAGAGAGTCAGTCACCATGACTACAGTTTAATCACCTGATTAAATCTTTTGATCCATCCTTCTGAAATTATATAACCCCAGGGTAGTGTTGAGAACACAAGCTCACCCTGCTGTGAGCTATTGCAGGGACACACACACACACACACACACACACACACGCACGCACCGAGGTTGACCGGAGTAAAAGTATAGTACGCATGTTTTCCTTCTATCATCAAAACTCTGTCAGCTTTTTACACTTTAACATGATTGGAAAAACAGCACATGGCTACATCTCCTTCATCCACCCCCATAAACGGCTTTCAAACATCCACACACTCTGCCCCACACACAGAGTGGAAGAGAGGAGGACAGAAGGGGCACAGGCTGGCTAGCTAACAAGTGTGTATGGAGAGCAGAGAGCAAAGTTCATTCTGATGGTGTGATGAGACCAGAGACAACCAGTGGTTGGTTTGATCCAATTCCACTGGACCCTGTGCAGCTCAGACCACCAGACTCCAAGGAGAGAGCGAGAGAGAGAGCGAGGGCGAGAGAGAGATGCACGCACACACACACACAAAACGGAAAGAGTGGGAAGTCTAACAGACAGAAAACAGACACCCTCTGATAATTGCCTTGATGAGAAAAATCCTGCATGAGAGAAAGAGAGAGGGGGAAAAAAGAAAATGAACAGAGGAAATAGCAGAAAAGACTGAGACATAAAGACAGTGGGCAGTCTGTTGAGCAGCAACAAGGAGGACACAGACCAAACAAAAAAAAACAGACATGGCGAGAGGAATAAAACACAGCTAACAGAAATAAACACACAGGAAGATAATACAAACAAAGAACACAGAAACACACAGCAACAAACAGGAAAATGAAGAGAAACGGATAAATATACAACAAGGAGAGATAAAGGCCAAAGACAAGGGCGGGAGAGAGTGATACGGGCCACGTCTGAATGTCTTACCATGGACATCAAAAAGCTCATAAAACAGTCAGGATCGCTTATCACTGATGGTCTTGCACTTGCTCCACTCCAGAAAAGATTTTAATTACCCATTTTTTCCACTTTCATTTCACTCTGTTAAACCCATGACGTTAGCATGAATAACACAACAAACCATAAACAAATGGCAAAAGCCAAAGGCTTAAAGCATAAGCCATCACCTTGAAATAAATCAACCAAGATCTATTTTTTGGCAAAAATGTACGTTTTGGCCAAATTGTGCAATACATGAAAAATTGTCTAACAACTGGACAAAAACTGGGGGAAAAAAATAACTTAAAAGCAAAAGGGAGCTTGAGAGTGAGTGTCCAACATGGAGAATACTCCCTGAGCATTCACGGCCGGTACGCTTTTGCCTGCAGGGGCTCGGGCATAATGAAGGGGTTCTGTGACATGGACTGGGTCAGCCAGAGGTTCCCGCAGCAACCATGATGTCATCAAAAAGCGCCAGGGTGACTCAGAAGAGCCCACAGAGAAGGAGCTGCTGCAGGGCCTGGGGCCAGGAAAGGCCAGAGGAATTTCACAGGGCCCGTTTATGTTCAGGGGGAACACAATAAACAACATTCCAGCTCACTATAAAACAGAGACGACAGACAGACACAGACACACACACACACACACACACACACAGGGTTCAAAAGAAAAACAGCCCTGATGGATTTTGTTTTTTAAGAAAAAAAGAAAGATCATTATCAATGGCTATTCAGTAATTAAAGTTTTTCATTTGTTATACTACTAAAAAAAAAAAAGACAGCAAAGTTAACAGGCTAATCAGTAGTCCTTTCTTCCCCAATAACTATGAGAAGCAGAGTAGTACAAAAATTACACAGCCTGGAGATGACTGAAGGGTTCTCAGTGCCTTCTAAATAGAGGAGACCTCAGGAGAGGAAGAGAGTGAGAAGAGAAGAGAGAGAAGAGAGAGGAGAGGAGAGGAGAGAGAAAGAGAAAGAGAAAGAGAAAGAGAGAGAGAGAGAGAGAGAGAGAGAGAGAGAGAGAGAGAGAGAGTCAACCATGCGTCACAGCAAGTCCTAATTATGACGGAAGAAACAATGGCCTAATTACACCCCCCGGTGATTCAGCTGGGCGGGAGAGCAGGCACTGCTCACAGATGCGGACACACACACACACACACACACACACTAATAAACTTGGCATATAGCTGTCCCAGACCCCTATAAAACCCCTTCTGTCATTCACACATTACAATATTTCATGCATGAAAAGCACATGTGAATCAAGAGCTGGACAATTTCTCTCCCTCACGCGCACACACACACACACACATGCACACACACAACTACTTTAAGCCCTCAGCAGACACGGACTTAAAATCTGCCAGTCCTTGCTTTCATCTCTACATCTTACAGGGGTCAGTCTGAGACACCGAGCAGCCAGGAGGGTGACCTCAGTGGCAGTCACCTTTAATCACAGATGAGCTTAGTATCGCTTGGCTGCGGGCCAGCCCTCATTAAATAACACTGAGAATCTCCAGCATCCGTAATGAACCTCGTTAGGAGACATTACAGAGTGGGTTGGAGAAAGAAGCTTGGGAGTATGTGCGTGTGTGTGTGTGTGTGTGTGTGTGTGTCGTTGTAGGGGTTCATGCTGTAGCATTTAATGTTGTACTTAATCATGCATGGATTCATGTATTATAATGAATCTGAGGCTGATTTTTTTCTTCTCCATTTTCCTCTCTTTTTTTTTATTAATGGGAAGTATTAAAATGGTGAAGTGATTAATATTGGGTAGAAGCCGGAAGGGTGTGCTCCAGCAAATGGGAGCTTAATTTAGCCTTTCGTGGTCATCTAGCTCAACCCACTGGTGTGACCTTTTACCTCTCACCCTTCACCCTTGACCGCTTTCTCTTGTTCTTTTAGCCCAGTCTTAGATCTGATGATTTGACAAGAGGTTAGAGAAAAAAAAAATTGTGTGTGTTCACTGTGTTGGCGAGGAATACAGAGGACAGTCAATCATTTTTGAAAAAAATAAAACATAAAAAATAAAAAACACACAATCTAAAACCAGAAAACAAAGCTGGCAGGTTCTGGTGCCAGTGTGATATTTGGCCCTCTGGCCATTTGACTACTCCAGTCGCCTTCCTCCATCAGTGTTCCTCTTTCTCTCCTTCCTGTCTTCCTCCCTCCCTCCCATCCATCCATCCCACCATTACCTCCCCATTAGTCAGCCCGTCCCGCTTCCACAACCAGGCAGTCAGCATATCTAGAAGTTGTAAAACACACAAACACACACACACACAAACACACACACACACTCTCTCTCTCTCTCTCTCTCTCTCTCTTGTGACCCATTCAACTTATGTCAGTCAGATCAGAGGCCTATAGAAACAAAACCCCTTTCTCTCTCTCCCTCCCTCTCTCTGTGTAACCCACATTCAAGTGTTACAGCAGTATTCAGCCCAGATAGAAATCAAAAATCAAAGGCAGAGAGAAGAAGGGATGGAAAAGGGAGAAGAAAGGGGGAAAAAAAGAGGGAGAACTTGCGGGTGAGAGAAAAGGGAGCAAAAATAAAGAGACAAAGTAAGTGTGAAAAGAGATGGAAGCAGTTCAAAGAAATACAGGAGAACAAAAAGAAAACATAACAAGAGGGGGGGCATTAGGGACAAAGAGGATGAAAAAAAAAAAGAGAGCGTGTGAGGTGGAGTAGAGACGAGAGAAGAGCGAGTGAGTGCATGAGGGGGTCTCTGGAGGACTGGGCACCTCGAAGCTAGCTGGGAGTGGTGGTGAGTGGTGGAGGGGTGGAAATCAGGGCCAGTGACACGCTCTTTGATCTCTGGGGCTTTCATCTGTTGACAACATCCACCTGCACGCCCTCAGAGTCCAACCCCTCAACCCTCACCTCCCCACCCACACCCAACTCGTTCGCCCCACATCCAACCTGATTTACCCTGACCCCAACATACGAGTGAGAGTGAGAGAGAAAGAGAGAGAGAGAGAGAGGAAAGGCATGGCCCACCATCAGATTGCACCTGTTCAACACATAAGAGGTCACATAACAATTCCACTTTTACCCCTCTGAAGAATGAGAGGGTGAGTGACTGAGTGAGTGTGCGTGTGTGTGTATATGTGTGTGAGAAAAGGCTGAATGAGTGTATTTGTATCCATCCGAGTGAGGAAAGGAGGGAAAGTGTGCAAGTGTGTGTGTGTGTGTGTGTGTGTGTATGTATGTGTGTGTGGAGTGGCAGGATACGCCTGTTCCTTGTAGCCAGCACAGATCAAGTATCAGAATGCGAACAAAACCTCCTAAATAACAGAGCCGTGGCCAACATAGCTCCCCTCTTATCGCAATCAAACAGGCACATTCCAGCCAGGCCCAGACGCTTTCTGTCTCTTTCTTCCTTCTTTTCTCTCCCTCCTGCTCTCATCGTTGTCCTCCTCCGCCTCTTTCCCTGCCTCTCTGAGCATGGTCCACGTTTGATGTGCAGGCTGGCACAGAGGAGGACAGGGAGATGTGTGTATGGGGGGTGGGGTGGGGGGTGGGATGGGACTGAGGTCGTCTGGCATCTCTCCGCCCTTGCAGAGGGGGAACACATGGGACTCCCCAGTGGGGGGGAATTAGAGTAGAATTAGAAGGAGGAGTAGAGTAGAGTAGAGTAGAATTAGAAAGAAAAGACAAAAAGATATGCAAGGGATGTCTATTGAGTAATATCAAGCAGGTAAGGAAACTTCTCTCCCCTCTCCCTAAAGTGGTTTCACGGCACTGTTGACAGAACAGATATCACACTGAGAAAGCCAAGTCACTGGCTATATTACCAGTGATTCAGATCAATTTGTATCGTTTCTTCGTGTTTGCGTGTTGAGTCAGGGAAGAGAAGAAAAAAAAAAAAAACAGCAAGAGGTTCCCCATGTCTACGAGAGGCGGCCCAAGCAGATTCAGTTACTAAATAACTGAACAATGGCACTAACTGTTTTGACAGGTGAGACGGAGGGGGGTGATTCATGGCGAGACTATGCACAAGAGTTTCGGCCACAGAGTGCGAAAACAAGCCCGGAGATGAAGGCAACACCTTGCTATTTAAGACGCATAGCGAGAGAGAGAGAGAGAGGAGACACAAGCAAATTAGATGGAGAACTACCAGACATGCCATCAAAGGAGCTTGTGTTTTTCTCCCTCAAGAATGCACATGCGACCCAAGAGACCAAACAAATAAAATCAAAACAGCAGTCATCATAGCAATTTTCTAAAAACAGACAACCTGGTGGTCGAGGTGCTTCCTTCTGCCTTTTATTCTGACAAGAAATACAGTCTTCTACACGTAAACACACACACAGATACACACAAATCCTGGACCTCCTTGTGTGAGGCATCTAAGGTGAAGTGAGCTTACCCTGGCGAGTGGGTTTGCTTGGGCGCCGCGGAAACTGGATTTCACCCAGTTGCGTCTGTCACCAACCCCAAGCCCTTTGCCTCATTAACACTTCCACCCACTATGCCTCGTTGCTTCCCAAAACCAGACTCCTTCTTGGGAGAAAAAAAAAGACCCCCTGCCACCACTCAGAGTGGTCTTCATTCAACTCAGCTCTAATCTCTACATCCCAACAAGCCCGGAGCTTGATGGCCAAGCTTCAGTTTAACCCTTAAATTCCCACTTGGCCAAACACTGCCGTGGGCTTAGCATTAAGCTGAACACATACCAGACAGACTGACCAAACAAACACATCCCTCAAAAGGCTTCACAGAAGGCTGTTCAATCTCCCATTGAACATTTTTAAAGGCCAGACGGACTCACACACAGGTAACAAACTAAACATTAAAAAGACTGCTCAAGACTCCCTTTCATTATGTTGAGGAGTATTGCAGAAGGTTGCATAGTTTCAAAGCCCACTGTGGAAATAAACGTGGACAATTCTTTGGGTCATCTTTCACCACACAACAGTCTTTTTGATTATAGCCGATTCCACCGAGACAACCAAGAACAATAGCTCTTGCTTTCCTTGTTATATATCAACCCAGGCCAACCCCCGTTTGACCCAGCTCATACAGCCTTCCTTGAACTCCGTCCTCAGATGTTCTGCCCTGTCAGTGTGCATCTGTCCTACCTTCAGGCAAGCACACCCAGTGTCAGCACATTCAAGCTGTTGGAGCAACAATCAATTCAGACTGACCGTCAGCTAGATGGCTCTTTAAACTAAGTGGTGGTCAGAAGCCCCTGGCCACTGTTACTGAAGTGTAAAGACTTAAGGCTGCTGAGCCAAACATTTTTATCAATTCCTAGGTTTTCTTTAAGGCAATTGATTTTCATTCAGCTTCTTTCTAGCAGTTTTAAGTTGACTTGGGCAATCTGTGCCATGGGAGCATTATGAATAGTTTAAAAAAAAAATCAAGTTACCATTAGTGTGACTTAATGTATTGAATTAAGCAACAGATGACTCCTCCCATTACTACAGTGTCTGTTCACAATTCATGATCCCACCATGGGAACAAACAGGAAATGACCCATGGGTCGTTCTGATGAAAACTCTGCTAAGCAACTACATATCTACAAGCAACTAAAAACCTTAACACCCCAATCTACAAAACATTTCAGACAAAATCACTGAACTGTTCTTCAGAGTCCTCTGTCAACTCTTATCACTCAAATAAGAAAAACAAACCTGTGGTGGTTTTAAAGTCACTGCAAAGGAGGTAAATAAAGTCTCTCAGATTGAGCCACACAGTATTATGATCAATCAAACTATTGGTTCAGGAATGTGGAGGGGAAAAATGTTTTTGTTTGTTAAGTTCAAATATCAGCCTTTAACATGGGCTTTGCTTTAAACTGAAAATGACAAAGGAGTCTGGACTCACCCTGACAGGTGTGCTCTTTGCCTGCACCCTTTGAGTTTGCACGCCAGGTACCCCTGAGTCTCTTTGTGCCCCCGATGCCTGTGCTCTGACCCCTGCGGTACCATTGGCCACACAGCCCGTCGTGCCCGCTCCCCCTCCAGTGCCTGCCCCTGGTCCAGGCCGCCTGGGTCTCTGCTTGATGCCGTCCAGCAGGCGCACCAGCAGGATGTTGCTCGGCAACTCATCCACGCCGCTCTCCACCAGTGTGCGGCACTCAGGGCAGCGCAGCTCCCCTCGCGAGCCTACGATGCCCAGCAGGCAGCGCCGGCAGAAGGTGTGCTGGCACGGAAGCACCTTGGCCGAGGCATCCAGACGCTCCAGGCACACGGGGCACTCCAACAGGTCCAGCAGAGCAGACTCATCCATTGTCTAGTTTCACTTTCTCTACAAATGAATGTCACTCACTCACTCAAGTCTCAAGCTGTTCAGTCTGGCCTCTCCTCCTTTTTCAGCCTGGCAGGAAGAGGGCCATGCTGCTTGTAGGTTTGTTAGAAGCAACAGTCCTTGGTTGATCACGTTACTCCCATGCCTCGGCTATTGCCATGACACTGACAGCATCTGTGAAAGACAGAGAGGAGAGTCCATTCTCAGGAAATGATAAATGGCACCCACTGATGAAAATGTGGGTTATGTCAATAAAAATGAATAGGATCAGCTGAATACCTCATGTATATGCTTTTTACTAAATAAGACTAGTCATCACTGACTGAATTGTCCAACTGAACCTCTTAAATGGTCAGCTGTTAAAAACAGTCAAAATTGCACCCACAAAGCACCCCAGTGGTTCCTCAGCTCAGGAGAAGACAACGTTTCAGAGAGGGTTACGGTCACGTTTGACTGGATGGATTTACGTGCCTGCACTGCTAAACGATCACAACACCCGATCCCAACCGCTCAAACGACAGCTCCCGCCCAGTAACCTTTCTGTCCTCTAGGAAGGTCTTTGGTGTTTACCCCGACTCGCCAGGTCAATCAACCCAGTCGTCAGCAAGATGCCTCATTCTTCTACCTGGTATCTTACTTTTGATAAAAACATGATGAAGACCATAGCTCATAAATCAATAAATAGACATACATATAGCCTAAAAAAAAACATTACACTGGCTCTTTGATGAGCTCTGTGTAGCCCATCACTGACTATTTCTCGTCTTGGACCACAGAATAGGTTTCCCCAAAAAGTTATGAATAGCCCATCCTTGATTAGGGCAACAATAAATACATTCCACGTTGAACAGGGTGCAAATAGCCTACCCCGCGATAACGCAATTTCCTGCGTGTCTTTAAATCACAAAAGGCGATGCCTTGGGTTAACTAACAAAAACAATGTCATGTCCATCTGGGACAGTTAGCCTAAATCGTGCACCTCGATTAAATAAGCCGGTAACGTTAGCCTAATGGCGAGCTCCCCTTAGACCTAACCTTAAACAAAATCCTAAATTCGGGTTGCGAACATGAATCATAACGTTATCGCTAATCTATCCCAGTGGACATAACTTATGCGAGTTTTACGTTAGTTTGGTTAGGTCAGTATTAAGGGACCGCCGTTAATAACAACTAGGCTACAGTGGTCAAGACACCTACACAACAATCCAACAAACAATGCACACAGCGACAATGGTATCTGGATCGTGTAACCTAGGGCGAACAGAACTGTGAACCAACTACAGTCTACGTCTACTACTCATGAGTAGCCCAACGTTACATAGCCTAGACTGAAAAGACAGACAACACGAATCCCTGCTAAGCCTATACATGAATCAAAGCTACTCTGCCCAAAATGACTTTGCGTAAAATAAGTTGAACTGAGAATATAGATCTATACTATCGTTGTAATCATAAGTTTGTCCTTAAAATCAGAAAAATGTTGACCTACCTTGGGGAGTGCGCCTTCTTTTCTAACCCCCTTCTCTCTTTCCAGAACAATTTCTTTCCGACTTCAGACTACCAAGCACGAGAATCGCCGCCTCTCGCTACTTTCCCAAGCTCTAACGTTAGTTCTCAGAGAAGCCTGTTTGTGATTTTTTCTTGTGTTCTCGACGTCAAGTTTAAATGATGCAACTCACGCCATTGTTTTCGACGTGTGGATTGTCTGTGAACGCTTAAGTTTGATAACTATTATGGTAGGGAGAAAAAAGAAATGGACAGAAAACTCCAGCGTCCGTGTCCGAACGCCATGATGAACTCGATTGTTACTTTGTAGCACCCCCAGTGGCTTATATAGTGTGACTACTCTTGTCGGCGGGCGTAATGTAGCCGTTCAGTAAAAATAATAGCAGCAGTTTGTTTTGCCATTTTAACGGATAACAATAAAGATGCACCTAAAGCAAGCCTGATCCTCCTCAAAATGTACTTTGTTGTTGCTCCATGATTGACATAGGCTATATTTAATCAATTGATTCGGGAAAATTGCTCCATTAAAGAAACATTTGAAACAAGATCAAGTGGATAGCTATACAATAGCTAAACAATAGCCATTGCATTAAAACAACTGCCATTGCCTAAAATGTGAAAACTATTTTCCATCTTACTTTAGTTCTTTATTATGTCTACATTTATTTTATATTTAGGACGTATACAGCATGCCCATTTGCCCCAGGTATATGCTCCTGGAATAGGCCAATATATAAATAACGTTAAACTATGTGCTGCAGGCTACTGTGCAAAATTACTGCCCCGCCTCCTAGATCTGGCAAAGGTTACTTTTAATGCACATGTCAAGTTACATCATAGGTGTAGTTATCAGTGTGTGGACCCAAACGATGGCACAACATGTTGCCATAAAGACCAACCCAGCTGTGCACAGCACCTTTCTTGCATTCCTCATTCGGCCTTACGCATTCCACAAAAGGGGAGAACATGAAAAGACATAACCTCCAAGCTACCATCACATACACCAAATGCATATGGTCTGGTATTGAATGCCTACAGGTATACATATATGAAAGCTATAGAAAAACTACTACTACTGCCACTAATACTATTTTAATACCAATTAAATGCCTTTGGTATTTGGTATGCCTTGGTAAAATTATGGAACATGTTACAAACATTGAAAATATAATATAAAAACTTACATCCACATTTCTATAACATGGTGCTGACCTCATGACCATGTTTAACCTTTGGGCTCTCAACTTGAGATGAAAATGTATATCTTTAATACGGCATAAACCTGAACATGATCCGCTACAACCCCATCTCTCTCATATTGCAAGATGGATTATAACTGTTGTTTTTGTTGCTGGTAAAGACAATTGCAATATCAGAGCAGGAAGAAATACTTTTTAATTTCTTGTACCTTGGTTTCTACTGCCCTGCTGCTCCTCACTTACCACACACAGGAGAGAGGTTCTGGAGAACAGAGAAAGGGAAAAAAGAACAATAAAGATAAAGATTTATATCGATCCTATTTTCAGGACAGTGCATATTGAGAGAGAACCAGAGAGACAGAGAGAACAATAAATGTGTATGATTTATGGCATGTTGGCCCCATTGCTGTTGGACGTGATCCCATTGGACCTAGACGCCGCTCTCGGGTCATATTTCACTGTTGCCGAGGGACACGTGCTCCGCCCCCATGAGGAAATGAAGGGGGCTTTAAAGCTGCAGCTCTTTGCTTCCTGGTTGACCCCTTAGATGCCTTACATATCCACCACCTTGGTGTGCAGGTAGACACTGGTCTAAATTCAGCATTGTGTGGCCAAGTGAGCACCTGGAGTCATAATGGCTACTCCAATAGACAAAAGAACAAAACAAATACATGGTGACAAAAACCAAAGCAGAAAAGGACAAATGAACAAACAACCCACATTACAACCAATGCTTCACCGAAAGGGCATGGCAAGAACTAGCTGAGTACTAACATATTTTTGAAGCATAAACTGATTATGACTTAAGTAGAACACAGGGCACACCCGCACAAAGATAATTAAGACTGTAAGGAATGCAAACAGAATTATTATCCCGATAAAAAGGTCCAAGGTGTATTTTTATCCAGTTACACTTTAGACAAAAGATACTATGGTTATTGTCATACATTTTGTGTTTATACACTCAACAAAAATATAAACGCAACACTTTTGTTTCTGCTCCGATTTTTCATGAGATGGACCTAAAGATCTAAAATTCATTCCAGATACACAATATTACCATTTCTCTCAAACATTGTTCACAAATCAGTCTAAATGTGTGATAGTGAGCACTTCTGCTTTGCTGAGATAATCCATCCAACCTCACACGTGTGCCACATCAAGAGGCTGATCTGACATCATGAGTAGTGCACAGGTGTACCTTATACTGCCCACAATGGTAGAGAAATGGTAATATTGTGTATCTGGAATGAATTTTAGATCTTTAAGTCCATCTCATGAAAAATCGGAGCAGAAGCAAAAGTGTTGCGTTTATATTTTTGTTGAGTGTATGTAGACATATCAACTTGTCCACTGTGTGTGTGCATGGGAGCACAAGAATGCAAAACTTCTTCTATGCCTTTGCTCCCACAAATCACACATTTAGCACTCCAATTTAAACATCAAATCCTCTTAACATTTAAAGCCTTCTTTTGATGACAAGACAGCATTTTATGAGCATTATGTGTTTGAGGCCTGCAATTTTATGGTATGTACATTTAGACAGGCAGGCAAGCAGACAGGCACACGCACACACAAACACCAATGAAGCCACACACATGATTGAGGTGACAGCTGTATTATTGCCTATAAAGGCAGAATGAGTAGCGGAGAGAGCGAGTGAGAGCCAGAGAGAGATGACATGACATATGCTCCCATCTTTCCCCCTGAAAGGAGAAACAAGGCCTGACAATGGTGTTGATAGATTCAGCGAGCCCCCAGAGTCCTGCTGCCACAAAACACTGCCACCAGACTCACCAGAAAGCCACTTGCAAATTCAAGTACTGGCTGACTGGAAGGATGGCGTCAGTCACAGCGTGGGCCGATGTTTCTCCCCTGTCTACGCTGTCTGCTCTCGGGTTAGGTCATTCAGTCAAGACCAGGGTGGAGCTGCCAGACAGACAGAAAGACAGACATTCAAAACCTCAGGATGAAGCCACAAAACAATATGACATACCCTGTGCAACGGCACAGGAACTAGGCACAAGGGGGGATGGAATGATGGAAGAGGAAAACCTAAACTGTGGGAAATGAAGACACTAACCACAGAGCTAAAACATTATAATACACCCAATCCATGAGAGATTTATACTAGGCGAGAGTGCTCACTTTTTTGCTTTGACATTTTGACATACATTATTTATGAGCCAAAGATGATGCTCCCCGTTTTGCTGGCAATGGATTTGTTTTGGCTCCTGTTCAAAGTAACACAGCATGGACAAAAAGAGAATAATTTTGTCCAACTGAAACGACATACCAGTTAGGGGTCCTCCACAGCCCTCAAACGTATTCTATTATTTAGATGAAGGAAGAGAAAGAGGGGTAATTTTCTAAAAAAGCGTATGCAAACAGATTTTAAAGGTAGTACAAGAGATGCACTTAGATGAATAGGGTTGGAAAACATGGTCTGAAGGCAGACAATTAACTAACGACTCACAACTCAAAACCTTCTTTGAACACACAGGCCAAAATCTGCCGTTAGCTGAATATATAAGAAGCGTATGACTAAAATTGTGACCCCCGCCCCACCCCACACATTGCCTATTTTTTTTCTTATTTTTAAATGGCACCATTTCATCATGGTGTCCCAGAGGATCTGTCTGGAAAGAAGCTGCAGAAAGTAAACTGAATTGGCTGCTAAGCCCTGTAATAAATGAACCTAACTAGAGCATGGGTTAATTAAATTGTGGCTGTAAAACACCTACTGGTGCAAAGGGGAATTAGAGCGGAGATAGCCCAGAGTCAGGGGTCTGAGTCCAGGGGACTAGAGTTGACGCTTTGCGGATTTGCATTTCAATCTGCCCCCGATGTGAAATATAACCTGAGAGAATACCCACAGGCGCAGGCCCATGACATTATACAGGAAGGGGGACCAAGAGTTGAAAATGAATTAATAAGCAAGTGGGTTATCCATCCCCTGAAATGAGAAATTATGCAGCACACAAAAGACAAACGGAAGACAAAAAGAAAAGAGGGTGAGAGAGAGAAAGACAGACTGAGCAGCTTATCAGAGAGGGAAGAGTCTTTGGGGAGATTCCAAGAGGGAAGTAAATTATTTCGGTCCCTGGAAACCTATAAATAAACGACAGCACCTGGGAGAAATAAGCCCATTTAGATCAAATCTTCCCATGATAATGGCATCCTCTTCAGTACATGTGCATCAGGTCCACATGCTCAAGATGTTCGGGATATTTACAGTCAACTGTATAATTGTGTCACTGTATTCTTCTTACAAGTATACCACCACCCTTCCTTTTCTGTAGAAGACCATGTTGTGTAGGTAAATTCAATTAATATTATAGATTCAAATATTATTTTTAATAAAGGAAACATCAGTGGACATGCCTGTATTTGCAATGGTGCGATAAACACAAAAAGGGACCAACTCTAAAAAGCAAAAGCAAACATGGCATTTGTGTGAACATATCACGACAACCAACACCACACCCACCAGTAGTAATGACTCACACATCTAATAACAACAATATAGTGTTAAGGCTGCAGAAACACAGTGGAAAAGACACGAATCCAGACACGAAGAGTGCTCAAAACTTAACCTTAACACGCCACAGCAGGAAGGACCAGATCACGGATTTAATAATTCATGTTTTGGGTGAGGAGTGTGGATTAAAACAGGTGTTCTAACATCTGCATTCTGTTTAATAAACAAACATATTAAAAAAACACACACAAAAAAAACAACATAAGCCCAGTTTTAGTCATTAAGTATTAATCACAGGCACGTCGTGTCTCATCATCACAGCCCGCACAACCTCTGTGATTTCACCCCTATTCTCTGGCTCATTACACCAATGAACAGGTACGGTTGTTTACACACTGCTGACATGAGCAGTACAGAGAGAGAGAGAGCGCATGAGAGAAAGAGAGAGCGTGAGCACAATTCATAAAACAAAACAAACGGTTATGCCTAAGTCACTGAGACACGAAATGGAATCAGAAAATGAGAGGTATGAAAAATAAATAGGATGAATAATGTTATTACAAAAAAATGGGCAATTCCACAGATAATTCACTTGTCACATCTATAACGTTAATATAATTGTTCTTTTTTAATGCAAGTTCTAAAGCCAATAATATCAAGTGCTCAAATTTCATCTAATAATTCACATTATGCAATACCATGCCGTTATTTATGTGATAACGGGGAATGTTCATTTGTTATATAAATAGATGACGACATATTATTTAATTCTTTTATTTTTATATTATTTGAATTTCTTGTCAATTGTTACTTTGACGAGGATGAATTCACACTAAGGCAATTTGGATGAACATGAAAGAAAAGGACTGACAGAAATGTTTCTATGTACAAATGACCCATCATCCTCTTTGTGTATGAATCAAGATCATGTGCCTTAAGACCTCTGAAGCCTGTAGATTCTTGTTTTCTGCTCCATTTACAGATTGTGAAATGGCAAAGCTTTTTCTGACACCACCCTCAGATGATTGTAGCCTGAGCACTGAAGAAAAAAAAAAAGAAAAAAAAAACAATAACAGGCCAAACCAGGTGTTCAACAAACACACACACACACACACACACGTCCAAAGCAAAGATACATGCACCGTTATTTGTGGTTGTCTGAGAATGCAAGGTCATGTGGTTTAAATGCTGGGGCTGTCTCAGGGGGAAGTCCCAGACCATTGCTTCTGTGGATGGGTGTGAAGACAGCACACCTGTTGCCGACAGACAGCTCAACATAACCAATCATGAAGAAGCCCAAATTAAGGACCCACCTACCCAAACACAATTCAAGGATTTCCAAACAGCTGACACTTACCAGCTGTCAGTCACAGCGTTTATCCAGTTCTGTGCATAACATCAAAGGCATATTTGAACCCACACAAACACATACCACCACATACAACCATATTTAGAAAATGTAAGCTTTTATTTATTATTAAAAAGATAAATAGGTTCTGGTTCATTATCAAAGAGCATAATAATATGATAAACTGATTTCCTCGTCATCTATTTAATATTCCATACAACTCTCTATACAGTCAACATACATCTGGATATAACCCGTTTACAGCAAGAGCTCCTCATATTGCAATGTCTTTGCTACCGTGGCAACCTGTATTTCCTAACAAACAGCCATTTACCATGTAAACATTAAAACGGTGTTTATTAGTGCGGAGTCTGTAAAAAAATCTGAGAACTGCATCTAAACCAAGCTTTGTAAAAATTGACCTGGGACACAAAGAAGTACAGAAAAAGAGGTTAAGCTGGTTGGTAAGGGGTTCACACTAGTGAGTCCTATGTAGGACTATCCTGTGGCCCCAGAAAAACATCAAGCGTGTGAGATCCGACAAGAAGAATCCTCCTCTTACCAACTAGCTGAAAATTCACTAACAACTAATGAACTTTGACCTTGACTTTAGGGTAAAAAGGAATACTGTTGCGCTGACGACAGTTACCCACGTAACAACTTATTAGCCTTTGGTTAAATACCGCCATATTACTCGGTTTGTCTGCTCATCCACATACAGGTTATACTACATACAGAGGAAACGGTGCGACAATCACTAAACGTGTGGAAGGAGACGCTTTCGGTCTACCTCTGCATTCCCCATGCATACGTGCCTGAGACCTATACCTTCATTTAAGGACCTAAACGAGAACCCCCCAACCAAACACTGCTTTCTTCACACATCCCCATCCCCCACCCGCACACTGTGCAGAAAACCCCTCAAGTGCATCCTGGGAAGACATCAGTCTGCCAACAGATTGTCTGAAGCTGCCAGCCTGGGTGGATGAATAGCGTCTATTCATCATTATCTGTGACAGAGAGAGAGGGAGAGAGAGACGAGAGGAAAATGAGAGAAGGAGAAGAGAGAAAGATGGGAAGAAAGAAAGATGGGAGGGTGAGAGAGAAAGAGAGAGAGTAAAGAAGTAAAGAAAAGAAAGAAAGAAACTGCGTGTTAGAAGTCAGATTCTTGGAACCGTATTCAGTGTAGACACAGATTCACAGACAGGCAGACAGAGACGACAGGGAGCGAGAGAGGAGGAGAGAGAGAGAGAAAGTAAGATTAGATCTCTCCTCCTCTCTCCTCAGCCCTGGCTGGAGGATACTGGGATCCTAAGAAGGATTATCCCACCCCTGACTAAGGGTCCTGGGTCCACCCCTCACCCTAGACGTCTGGCCCTCGACCAACTCCACCCATCAACACCTCCACATAGTGGGCCCCCAGCATCTCTCCACACCATCTGAAAGCATTATTAACACCGGGGGTAAGGAGGGGGGGTGGGGTGTGGGACTGAGGTGCTGCTTGGGAACCGTGGAGTGTGTCGATGTGTATCGGTGTGTGTCTGCGTGTGTGTGTGTACCTGAGTCACTCACACACACACACGCAGCAACAGCTTTAGTAGACCACTCACCTTCGTAATATGAAAAAACGCGTATAAGTGTGTGTGTGTGTGTGTGTGTGTGTGTGTGTGTGTGTGTGTGTGTG
>JAGFZM010000318.1:423171-435935 GCA_017657215.1 Limnothrissa miodon | reverse complement strand
TGTGTGTGTGTGTGTGTGTGTGTGTGTGTGTGTGTGTGTGTGTGTGTTAGAGAGTTATGTGTGTGCATATCAAAGGTAAATATGTGGGGCAACCAGACTGAATAGCCAACCCACTACGAGACAAGAACCCGACCCAAACGAGTACATAAGGACACTGGAAATACTGATGTCTCACAACAGATTGAGCACTCCAAAAACCCTGTGATATGAAACGCCACAGTTCCTACAGTTCCTCCCTGATGAATAAAGAGTGTCTCTCTGTCTGTGTGTCTGTCACCTCCATTCCCAGAAGAACTTGCGCATGTGTTGCCCGTTACCTTCTTGATATGCTCCGTCCGCCATGACCAGGTGAAGGATCTTGGGATACAGGTGCTGGTACTCTGTTCCCAGGATGCTTTGCAACATGCTGGGACCCATGTCTATGTTCTCGTCCTCATCTTCGTGAATAGCCTGCGGACGGCAAAGGTTAAAGAATACAAAAAATTTGTTGTAAATCAACCTGTAGTCCTGTTGTTCAAATTTCTCCACTAAAGGCCTTCACTGACCATTTGCATCAGCAGAACAGAAAAAGAAATAAACACTTTAAAAAGATAAATAAAAAAATAAATAAAAATGGACACTCAGCATACAAGATGTCCATGTGTGGCACAGCACATATGCATTACATATGGATGGTACAGCAAAAAATAGATTTGCTGCTTATTGGGAAAACAGCAGCCACCTGGACAGGTTGTCTTGGATAATTCATCAACTGTGTGTGTGTGAGTGTTTGTGTGTTTGTTTATAGTGTAACTTTCTTGATTTTATAAATACACACACACTCTGAAAACACTGTAGATATCTTGCCATGGCTGTATTTGTCAACACTCTCTTTCATACACACACAAACAGACAGACACAGACACAGACACACACACACACACACACACACACACACACACACACCTAATGGTTCTACCTGACATCTCTCTCCCTGCAGCTCCGACCCAAATCTAGCACCTGGCTTTAACATTCACACGTCCCCAAAAGGCCACAATGTGCTGAATCAGGAGGAATATAATCAGCCTGGGGTTCCTCTCAGCTCTGGTACAGCATGAATGTATTAGAGGTGGTTGGACAGCTCTAGCCTAAAGCTGTTGCAGCTGAAAAGGACTGTGTACGTGTTTGTGTGTGCGTGTGTGGTTTATGATAGTATACAAGATCAAGGGAGTGCACTAGAGCCCGACCGATATAGGATTTTGAAGGCCGATACCGATACAAATATTTGTTGGTTTAAAAATCCGATATTCCGATATATATCGGACGATATTTAAAAAAAAAAAAACAATGTCAGAAACTCGCAACAAAACATTAAAAGATTTCCATTAACATTAGCTATTTGTAGTTATTTATGAGTTTTAACTAAAATAATGATAATGCATTTTAAAAAGAAACTTATTGATTTAAAGCTTATTGATATAATCCAAATATGTTCAGTTGGCCAAATGTATGTTGTATAGCTCATTTACCGTTTATCCCACCACTCCTAATCTTACTGAAAAAGCTTAACTAATGGACTGCCTATGAGTGAGAAGGTGTATGTGGTTGAATGAGGCCAGACTACCTTGATGAAGCTGAAGAGAATTGTGTGTGTGTGTGAGTGTGTTTCTGTGTGTGTGGTGTCTAATGGACGCAAGACTACCTTGATCTTGTTGTAAGCCTCAATGAAGTTCTCAAAGCCCATCTCCTGCTCCAGCTGAAAGCGCAGCTCCTCCAGACGGCTGAAGATGCTGTCCTGAGGCTCCATGTCATCTACCTCATCCTCTCCACTATCATCTGAGCACACACACACACACACACACACACACACACACACACACACACACTTTTAATAGTGCCATTATGCCGTCAGGTATACACAATTCTATTCTCACTCACGCACTCACACACACTGGCAGAAGCCCAGGTAATCTCAACCCATTTCAATACACACTCATGTGACAAATGAGCCATCTGTTATTCTATGGCAGTTTAACATCTGGACGCGCAACATGGCATGACTGGGCAGTTGTATGCAAGTCCGTACCAGAGTGCCACTCTTCGTTCAGCTGGCCCTTGGTGCTGTGATGATCTTCATCACCATCCTCATCCTCCCCCTCAACCCCGTTGGTGAGGGTCCCCGCTGGCTCTTCATCAGGGCTGCTGCCGCTGCTGGAGGAGGCACCTTCCTCCTCTTCCTCACCTCCCATCCCGTTGAAACCTCTGTTCACATCCTCCTCTTCCTCAGGGCTCTCTCGCTGGCTGGGTTTCTCAGCGCCGTCTCGCTCATCCTTTCCATAATCGCTGCCTTCGTCCTCATCACCTGGGCTACCGTTTGACGGGTCTTCTTCCTCCTCCTCCTCCTCCTCTTCTTCCTCCTCGCTGTTGGCGTCTTGCAGGAGTCTTTCCATGGAAGCACGTAGCTCCCGCAAGTCGTCTTCATCCTCATAGGCACTGAGACACACACACACACACACACACACACTCAGCATCAGTTAGACAGTCGCTTAGCTCGTGACAAGCACTCCATTGTTTGCCCTGGAGAGTAAACACGTCTGCACATAACAAACAAGAATGACAATGCAAATATGTAGTCTCAAAGGAGTGAATCTTACTCCTCGGGCTCGGACCGCTCATCTGCTTTGCCATTCTCCTCCAGATCCTCAATCTCCAGGTTGTTGTCAGGGGCAACGGGACCGCTCCCCTCAGTGGCATCCATGTCCGGGCTCTTGAAGAGCTTGCTTAGATCCGGCAGTGAGCATGTCCGCAGCATCTGATCACGCAAAATACACACACACACACACACACACACACACACACACACACACACACACACGGGCAACAAAACTTAACCAAGTTTTAGCTTTCAAAATGGATGCAAGACACACGCACGCACAAAAATGTACACAAAATGAGATCATGTCTGGGAACAAACAGAAAGCGAGACAATACAACTTCAGTCACATTAAACACACACATATTCTGGATTTCAAAGTGACTGCATAAAACAACAGCATGTAGCCCATTTCAACATTATGTCTGAGAAGGAATAGAAAAAAAGAATTCTCAGAAAGAAAGCTGTAAAGACACGCAGGGAAAAATTCCATCTGCATGTAACACCAAACAGATGTACCCAAAAAAAATGTTGAATAAGTAGCCAGACGTCGTGGTGCACTGAAACCTTGTCTGACTTTGGTATGTGTAACATCAATCCCCGGATCACCCAAACACTCATTACTAAGATAGCTCATCAGAATACCATTCATCGGAGTCAGAGCGTGGTAGGAGTATTTATGGGCCTTATCCATGGCAACAATTATCTCTGACCTTACAGCAAGGACACAGTGTAATGCTGTCACATAAAGCCAGAGAATGGTGCAACGGCCATAACTTTAGTTTTAAAAGGGGAAACAGACTCAGGGCTACAGTACAGTGGAAAAGTGAATGAACACCAAATTCTGCTGTGTCTGTGTGTGTGAGTGTATGTGTTTGCCGTAGGACTGGGCGGCTGACTGAGTCAGGATGTGCATGTGAAAGAATGAGAGCAAAAAGAGACGGGTGGAAAATAAAAAAGTAGTGTGATGAACAGGCCAGCGGGGAGAGGAGAGAGTGTGTGTTACATATGTGGCAGGACAAGTGTGGGTGAGAGAACCACTGATGCGTGCGTGTGTGTGTGTGTGTGTGTATGTAACTGTATGTGTGTATGTGTGTGTGTGAGAAAGGAATGCCGTTGGAGGGGCCTCTGGTATATAGTGACACATCAAGGATGTGGAAAAATTGCATTAATAACGCTCTAGACAGAGCAAACCAACATACTGCAGACTGTAGTACTGCACACACACACACACACACACCTTCCATCTACAGATATGCACAAATCCCTCTCTCCATCTCTCCCTTTTCCCCCCTTTCTCTGCTATTCCTTCCATCCCTCCACCTCCTCCTCTGAATCCATCTCTCTCCAGCCAGCACATGGGTCTGGCTTTATTAAAAATGCAGGAGAAGGTGAGAGTCCTTGCCATCCCATCAGGCTGTGCTGGAGGTCATGTGATGAATGGCCCTGGCTGCACTCGGCAGCCCCTCATTAATAAGGGCCTAAATGAAAGTGCTATAAATAAGCAGGGACCTGAACCGCTGGCACCCCATCTGGGGTGTCCGTTCACCACCAGAAAGAGAGAGAGAGAAAGAGAGAGAAAGATGGAGTGAGGAATGATAAGAGATAGAGATGGGGAGATAGATAGATAGAGAGAGAGAGAGAGAGAGAGAGAGAGAGAGAGAGAGAGAGAGAGAGAGAGAGAGAGAGAGAGAGAGAGAGAGAGAGAGAGAGAGAGAGAGAGAGAGAGAGAGAGAGAGAGAGAGAGAGAGAGAGAGAGAGAGAGAGATAGATAGATAGAGATAAAGAGATAGAGAGAGATAGAGATCCTATATGGACATGAGTCAAGATCTGTGTGGCGCTGAAATGCCAGGAGAACAGGCTCGTCTAAAAGGTTATGTTCTCTTCCGTCTCAGTGGCCGTCGCAGTGGTCAGTGAAGTGGAATTCTACTGAACTGCACAGGAGCAAGGGACTCCCCCCACCCCCCCCCCACCCCCACCCCCCACCTCCTTCTCAGAAGCCTTGTGGACCCTGGTGTCTTTTTGAGCTGACATTCAAGTAAAAGATCTTGTCATGGCTCCAGCACAAGTCCTCATCTGTATGTCGCTGTAGATGAAGCTGCCATCTAATTAGATCACCAGACGACAGTCTCAATGGACCCTTTATACACAAGCACGGAGAGACACATGCGGCGTTATGCAACATATGTGTTGTTTTCTTATGTTTGGGGTGGGGTGAAGGCTTTTCTTTCTTTTTTCACTCACTCTCTCTCCCTCTTGCTCTCTATCTCTTTACTAAAACTACATGGATGCCTAACCAGCGATCTGTAATTTGTCTGATAGCATTGCACACTTAAAACCTCAACCCTGACACTTCTAAATGGGCCCAGCGCAGCCTCCGTGGTTTAGTGAGGTCTTGGAGACACATGTACCAGCTCGAGATACATCAGAGCAATTACACAGGAAGCCCATAATCCATGCGCCATGGAACGAGAAGGTCAGGGAGGTTAATTTGCGAAACGCCAGAGCCAGTGGATGCGTCGAGCACCATCAGATGATACTGTCAGTACTCGTACACATCAGAGGAGCGGTGGCAAACTGTAAGTGGCAGTGGCAGCGTCACATATGGCCGTAACTGCCCGTGGTGACCCATGTCTGATATGGACCGATGGTCCACCCTTCCCACGATGTCCTCTTCATTTTGACCAACCTATCCACATGCATATAAAATAAAGCCCTAAAATTGAACTACCAAAATACAGCAGTGATAGCATAACACCTGACACTTTATCTTAAAGGGATTATCCGGAGTGAATCAACCCGTAGCTCTGTTGACTGAGGCTGTCAAATGGTGTCTATAGGTATCAGAATGACAGCAGTAAGTACAACGTAGACCGAATTCACGAACTGGCCGCTAACGCTAAGCATATTGGGCATATGAAAACGAAACTGACATGCCCTAATCAGTTAGCGCTGGCTGCCGTTTCGTTACTTGGTCTACCGTGCATGAAAATCTGTCGTTCTTATACCTATGGATAGCACTTAGCAACGTGAATCAACAGAGCTACGTGTTGTTTCACTCCGGATAATTCCTTTAAGGTGTTTACATGCAGTATGAGCGACACGAGCCTGTCATGGCACGCATCATGGACATTGACGACAGGCTTGTGTCCCTCTTATGTGAACACCATAAATAAATAAATAAATAAATAAATAAATAAATAAATAAATCTATTGCCATACCCAAAGCTTAGAACTACCTATGTAGTATCACCAATGCTACTATGAAACCAAGCAACGCATCATCAAGCAGCAAGATCAGAGCCTCAAAGTCTCCCGGGTGGGGAGGGAGACAGGCGGGCTTTGGAGTCAAAGGCCTATTATGAGAATGTCTGATAATCTTTCTTGGTAACGGCAGAGAGAGAGAGAGAGAGAGAGAGAGAGAGAGAGAGAGAGAGAGAGAAAAATCCACCAAGTTAGCACATTCATTCTGCTGACAGCGAGATCAAACAGCTTGAGGTCTCTGGTAATGTGAATCTAATCATCATCATCATTATAGCAACTCCATCTGCACAGTGCCACCCGTATTAGGTTTACTTCTGGGCAAATAATTAAGGGTGTATGAGGTCTTTTGGAAGACAGTGTTGACGAGGGTGGGATGACACCAATTCTGCAGCAGTACGTATATTTTTCTCCATCAGAGGGACGCTACCAATAAATATGCTCAAAATGCTCTGTCCCAGAGTTGCTAAAGGCATTAGAATGAAGTATTGCTGTGATCATGTTTCTGAGAGCGTCTTTGCCTGGTTCATTCATAACACTGTCATGTCTTGTAACGTCACGGCCCACCTACTGATAGTCACCCATCCCAATAATGATACAAAATGGCTCGTCTTAATTGTGTGGGGAAACTCTGACTGACTGACTAGGGAAAAGACAAAGACACACACACACACACACACACACACACACACACACACACATCTGCATAGAATGGAGTCAGGGCAAAAATCCGTACAACATCAGTTCCAGCCAGAACAAACAAAATAGGTCAATTACCCACTTATATGAACATACAGTATCTGCATGATGAGGTCTCAAGGGAGCGTCATCAAGACTGTTGATTATACATTTTTTTTTTTTTAAATATTTTAATAATTAAAATAAGTATATATATATATATATATATATATATATATATATCTCCCCAACTAACTTACCTCCAATGCAAAGATATGTCAGTTTGACCTTGTGCCTTCTTAACATACAACATAGAACAAAGATAGCAACATGTCAGCAGAGAGACAGAGCGAGAGAGAACGAGAGAGATGAGCTGAGTTGAGACAAGGATCTGAGCATTCAAAACCAGCCCCTACGAACCTTGGGGTTGTTGGCATCAAAGAGGCCAGTGGAGAGGCCGAAGAGGAGTGCGTCATGGTGCTTGGAGCGCATGGGGGATACCGAGCGTGAGCGAGAGGCCAGCGAGGATGACGAGTCCTCCACGGACGACTGCGCAGACATCATGGCCAGGGCCGCGGTGCGGCGGTGAGCGGGGCTGCTCACCTTCACAAAAAGGGGCTCCTCGCACGGAGCCACACCTGCGGCACAGAGAACGAGGAGCAAAGATGGAAGTGAGACAGCAAGAGAGACAGACACAGATAAATGAGTCAGACTAGACATGGCTTGGATCCTCACAAAACAAAGGCCAGAATAAGATCAGGCATGATACAATACAAAACCATAATGGCCAGTGATACAACACAATACCATAATGGCCAATGATACAACACAATACCATAATGCCGCAAACAAGATTCAATCTCATACACTTTTACTGATAACACAAGAACAGAGTCTTAAGTGTTACAATCCACTTACGATGTGACAGCTGGCTCAGTGGAACTACACAATCCAATAAGATTTTAGTGGAAAAATGGCAAATGTCATTCAAAACAGAGTAAACCAATAGTAACCAAATTTACAGCCTCAAAACACCCGTTTCTGTCCTGTTTAACGCCCTTGCGTGTTTATGTCGTAACATGTTCATGCTCAAGATGGATGAGCAGACCTTGATATACAAAATCAATATTTTGTGAACAGCCTTGACAGCAAGCCGTCCAAAATGAAAGGGCATACCAGACACATAAACAGGACCCTGCATCCCAACAACCCTCCTGCCTAATCAGTCAGCACTCACACCGTTTCTCTACTTCCTTGCTTGCCGTACATAAATGTGTGTGTGTGTGTGTGTGTGTGTGGGGGGGGGGGGGGGGGGTAGAGAGTTGAACTGACAGAGAGACAATAAAGCGAAAGAGTGCTATGACAAAGAATGTGCGAGTGGACGTATGAAGGTGGAAGAGAGATAGAGCAATTGAGGAATAACTAAGAAAATGTAATTACCACAACCAAATAGACAATACAATGTGTGTGTGTACACATGTGCGCTCACTGCCAACAGCTTCCAGTAATCCATCTCTGTCTACCCACCTGAGGGCTCCGCTGGCTTCACCTGACACTCGGCCTGTTCCTTCCTCTCTGCGGGTAGCTCCAGGTTGCCCCCTGGTGGCCTACAAGAGAGCAATTCAATTTACGAAGAGTTTAAAAATCAACTACTGCCAACACACACACACACACACACACACACACACACACACACACACACACCAACACAGACACACAAAAAAACACTATACAGCTTCACAATTCACCATATAAAGATGGAACGATTTATAACAGATGGAGTAAGTAAGAAAGAGTTTTAACATTCTGCAGCACACAGTGTTCTGCACCTTTTCTTCATGCTACCCAGACGTGGGTTAAGCTCCAAATATCCTGCGCTGAAATCTCCTGATCTCACTAAAGTCTGCTTGCAGTGCGAGAGTAAGCTAAGACTATGATGAATGCAGGCAGTGTCTCTGCAAATCTGCAGTGCCATCAAATAGCACAAGGCAGGGAGGAGACAGGTCTGGCATTAATCTACATTGGAGGATGCCGCTTTGCAATTGCCCAACTGCCGACTATTCAATACAATAGTCCAATTATCAGTGCAAATTTCAACTTCTATTTTTAAAGGTTGCTGAGAGAACCATTTTTTCCTGCTGCCTGAACTCCTACAATAAGCACTACACATGAAGAAAATAAAAATAATAATAATAATAAACTGAGCTTATAAGCCCCCTGCTGGAAGGTCCATCGGTACTGACCCAGCCAGCGAAGCTGGCCCCCAGGCTTGGAGAACTCCAGCTGGGGGATTTATGGTCCGCCGGTGTCTCTCCTCCAGGATCAGTGACTCAAGTCCATCTTTATACAGCAAAGAGAATGGCGATTAGTGAGGGAGACAAAAAAAAAAAAAAAAGAAGTGAGAGATGGAAAGATATGGAAATAGAACACGAGAATTCTCAAATGATCCCCATCTGAAATATGCTCTTAGCTAATCATCAATTAATGAATTAATAATGGACATAAAACTAACAGCACAGAGCTTCAACTAATATCAACCTACCGTCGCCTTCCTTTTCTACGGATTGGGGAAGGGGTACTAAAGTCTTCTCTGATGGAAGTGGTGCTTCCTCTAAAGAGATTGGATCTTCCACTTTTGGACCAGTGGCAGATGGGCTTGGCTGTGTGTGTGGCACTGGTCTGGTCCCGTCCTGGTCGGGGGAAGGCCCAACAGTAGGTCTAAGGCTATCTGCTAAAGCAAGCAGCGAGAGAACACAACCATCAGTTTCAAAAATAAAAAAAAAATTGTATCTTCACGGTATGAAAAATGTCTGTTGAAACTTTTTTTTTTAATTTTACCCCAATTGAAACTTTCCCAGAAGGTTGCCGTAGCCATGAAGATATATTTTTTATGTATTCAAATTTGATGCAAATTAGAATAAGGACAGCCTAGGAAGTGATCAAATATTGCTCTTTATACTCAATCAAAGGAGAAAGGGATAATAACGTTGAGAAGTCAGAAGTACACAGTTTGCTGCCACACGTATTGAAGTAAACTAAAAATGTATTTAATCTTGAATCATAATGTCTCTCCCGAACCTTAGGGCCTGAACACCCAAAGATTCAAGTGACATGAATCAGCCAATCATAAAGCTCATCCATACTAGTCGAGTCTTTGAGGGTCCAGGCCTTAGGGGGGTTTGGGGGATGGCACAGTGATACAGAAAGACTAGTGATGGCGCATGACTAACCATTGACTGGCTTCTCACTGAGGCTGGCATTGCCCAGCTGCTGGGTGAGGGGCTGGAGTTCCGCCTCCCTCAGCACTTCCAGGATTGGAGCGTCCGGACTCTGCCCCCAGGCCTTCCTTGGCCCTGGCCCCTGCCACGCCTCCAGGCGGATCACCTCACCTGCAGTTTGCTCTGCAGACAGAAAGGCAAAACATATCACACATATGCGCACGCACACACAGAACACACCAAGTCAGGAAGATGAATAGGCCATTTAGGAAACACGGTTTACTACAGAAAAGTACAATCCTAATGTATGACATACATCCTCCTACATGTTTGCTTTACATAAGCAGCATGGTTGCTGAGTTTGACAGGAGTACAGGAGAACACAAAGGCTTCACTGGCAGGAATCAGCCAATCATCATTTGATATAACAGTTAAGTTTTTGAGGCTTTTCAGGGCTTTGTACTTAGTGAGATACATGTTCATTTAAACAACAGGCAGATTTAACATCACATTTTAAATGGCCACAGCCAGCGAGGCTTTTGTAGGTTAAAAGTCCATTTATATTTCCATCGTCTTCAACTCAGAATGCACCACTGGCTGTGGCTGACCAGGTAGTCCGGTGATGCTGAATGTGGGCAGTCAGACTGAAGCAATGGGACAGACCTGGTGTGGTGATGCTGGTCTCCTCAAGGGTCTGTTGAGCCACCGGGAGACAAGGAGGAGCCGCCGCCATCTCCCACTTCCGTCTGTCACCAGCAGAGGGCAGTCTCTCGTCAGGAGAAAGGGAGGCACACTGGGATGCTGAGGGAGGATAAAATAATAATGGAAAACATGTAAATGTATATTCACGATTCACCATTGAAAGACGGAAACATTCATAACAGTAAGCAAGAAAAAGTTATAAGATTATAATTTTTATAAATATTTTTATAAATACAAATATTTATATATAACAATTAAAACAATATATATTTTCAGGTGACCAGATTTGTCATAAAAAAAATGTTTGTGGTGAGAGTCTCCACACTAGCAGTCAGATACAGCGTGCCAACAATCTTTTAGGCTGCCTAATTGCCTAACGTTGGCCTTGTGTGCATTTTCTATCATGCAGTCTGTGTTGATGCAAAGACCCTCTTGACTAGAATTTTGACTTTCTACGAATCCTAAAAGCAGACAAATTCTCCCACGGTCTCTCTCTTTCATGTGAATTTGCCAGTATGCTTACATGTACGCGTGCATAGACAGGACAGAGGGATTTTGAAATGATATTTGGAAAATAATGTCAATAATATTAATAATTCTCAGTGATTATCAAATAGTAGTGTGTCTGTGTGTGTATATGAATGTATTACTTCTCACCAGGTGATGTCAGGCAAGTCTCCTCTAAAGTCTGCTGTGCAATAGGGAGGACAGGCGGCGCTCCTGCCTCCCACTTTTTACGGTCGACCCCAGATAGCGGCCTATCCTCCTCCTGCTGCTCTGCAGTCACAGCTGGCTGACTCTGCTGTGGGGAGGAAGCAGGACGAGGCCCCACCGTTGCCACACCGTCACTCTTCTCCGATGGCATGCTTTGGGTCCTCAAGTTCTCGTTCAGGCGCCGGAGAATCTCCTTTTTCTCATTCTGTGAACAGAGTCGCATCGGACCCACACAGGAGAAGGCAAAACTCACTCATCTAGTACACATTCAAATGCGTCTCCAGCTTAACTAATAACTAATGCTTGTTCACAATAGCCATCATGTGGCCATGAGGAAAGAGCTGACCAAGTCATGATTGTGCTCAGGGACATCTCTGAAGTCACCAAAAATATTTTGTCTCATCATAGAATTATCTTGTTATATTAGTGTCCCATCACAAGCAGCTCTGCCACATGACTAAATAATATATATAATCTCACTTTAGGGAGACTCAACAAAAAAGTAAAATGCCTCACCTGGACAGGTGTCTCAGTCTTGGGGGACTCTTCTTTCACAGGAGTGCTCTGGCCAGATGCCAGCTGTGTGTGGATATGACAAACAATTATTTGTCAAGGGCCTAGATTTAAGCTAAATCACTACATTATAACTTGTGATCTGCGTTTTGCAGGCACTTAATTAATTTCTACCGGGGGCCACATGAAAAACTTGAGCTGTGTTGTATGGCCGAACTAACAATAACTTTCAATTAATTCTGCTCAACACTAATTTTCCCTCATTGTAAAAAGAAGTAAATAATACATTGTGATAAGTGGCTACTAGTACTGTATAAAGATATTCAGTAAAAACGTTTGAATTTTGCTGTATAGGTAGAAGAGCAAAATACACTCAACAAAAATATAAACGCAACACCTTTGTTTCTGCTCCGATTTTTCATGAGATGGACTTAAAGATCTAAAATTCATTGCACTGTTGACTGTTGGTATGGGTCTGAGGGCTCCATTTTCACATTCTCTCGCGGATTGTAATTAGTCTTGAGCGCAATTGTCTTTGGGGGCGGTCTCAGCGCAAAACTCTATATTGCTTGCAGAAAAAGTGAACTTTGTGCTTGGCGCATATTTCAAATGGGCCGTCTTAAATGAGTGAATTAGTCATGGGTGTGTTTGGGGCGTAGCATGTTACAAATCAATACGAGTTCACACTCTCATTCCCTTTTAATAGTCCGGCGCACTGTCCAATGGCGTATTATATTATCATGGCAGATTATACTTGGCAAAATGTTTTCATGTGAAGAAAATGTATGCGAGGTGAAGGCACGGGAGATTTGCAGTATATATAACCAAAATATTAACTTAAATGATGTTCTGGTGGTGTAGCCCAATATGTACTTTCTTGTTTCTTGACAATCTCACTTTAAAAGTGTATTTACATCCCCAAGTGTCCGCCACTGGTCAAATAGCACTTGTTACTTACTTGTTATTAATTCTCAGTGCTTACTGCAATCAACTAATGTTTGCAAATACTATATATTTTAATAAAATAACCATGGTGTGATGTATGT
>JAGFZM010000318.1:391576-418171 GCA_017657215.1 Limnothrissa miodon | reverse complement strand
GAGAGAGAGAGACATTGAGAGAGAGAGACATTGAGAGAAAGACATTGAGAGAGAGACATAGAGAGAGAGAGACTACGTTGAAAGAAAGAAAGAAAGAAAGAAAGAAAGAAAGAAAGAGAGAGAGAGAGAGAGAGAGAGAGAGAGAGAGACACATTGAGAGAGAGAGACATTGAGAGAGAGAGACTACGTTGACTACAGAGACAAGCTGAACAACAGGAAGAGAGGCATGAAACGACTTCATGAAAGAGGAGGCAGACACAGGTGGAGAGCGGGATGTGGACACACTGGAGGGTGGAGGGGGGGGGGGGGGGGGGGGGTTGAAGGCAACCAAATGAGAAATCAAAGGGACAACATAATCACAACAGCAACACAAGGCCATCCGTGACAAAGGCAGGGAAGAACAAAGTGAAAATCCAATTGAAATGCGTGACCCAGCTGCTTTTTGTCATTTGCCTGTCAAATAGAAAAGCCAGCTTGGCGTGCAACACAGACAACATAGAGAGACAAAGCAGAACCTGTTTAGGACGCAAAATAAATGAAAACTAGCCTTTTAGTATCTCCATGTCTCTCCCTTTCTCTCCCTCAGACACACACACACAAATTCAAACACAGAATATAGACAGTTCACTTCTCGTGCAAACTGAGAAAGTTGTGCATCAACGTTACAGGTTGTGAGCAACGTTACATGGGAGTGCCGCATGCAGTCACATACAAAAAAAAAACTAAATTATACATTAAATTATACAAAATTATACACTAAATTATACAATTATACATAAACTACAAAATAAATGCATGATATTGCCAATGCAGGCGGGGCAATGGTAACGGGGGCTTCAGTGGTTGCGCTGATGTATAGGGAGGGTGAAGGGGACTGGTGGGTGGGGAGCGACCGTAGCCGGGGCTCCTACCTCCTCCTCCTTGTTGACCCGGGGTCTCCTGTAGCGCATGCTGCCGGGTCGGCTCCCAAAGATGGCAACCAGGTTGTGCCGCACTCCCTGTGCACCGTTTCAAGTCAACCAAAAGATTCAGACAAACGGCAAGCCAAGCAACCGGACAAACCATCATACTCTCTCAATCAGAGTTGAGCGTTTGCTTTGTACCAAGGAGACTAAAGCGCACTCTAGATGTGTGGATAGCCATTGCTGTCCTCATACAATCCACATCAATTTACTTTACTGACACGAACCATCTTTCCAGCCCTTGTCTACCTGTAGAAAAGCACTGCTTGCATTCACACCATCTTCAAAATTTCCCAATTAAAAGCTTCACTAAAAATGGCATCTACATAACTGCGTTTTCACTTGCAACTAATCTTCTGTGAAGGTGTTTGCAGAAGAGAAAGGAAAGTAGTAGTGTATGTGGGCCCAGCCAATGTGCTCTTCCAGGCAGTGGTAGTGGGCCACTAGGCGACTAGACTAAGAGGTGAGGAAAGGGAGAAAAGGGGAACCAAAGAGCACCTACCAGCTGTCCCTCTGCCCGGACTTTATTCAGCAAGGCCTCTTTCTTGCGCTGTAGGAACTCCTCCACCTGGAACGCCCGCTCTGCTGGGACCTGACCCCGCACCCTGGGTTGGGGGGGGGGGGGGGGGGGGGGGGGACGAGAAAGAGAGGAGGGGTGGGTCAGTATATTGGATGAGCCATCACAGACTGCAGTGCGGATGAGGACAATTGGCACTAATCCTAACAGGAAATAATACTTAGCTTCGTTTTTACACAAACACAGATAGATAGACAGAGTGCCTCTCTTTATCCAGAGGGAAGTTAAGGATTCATTTTTGCTTCTTATAAACTTCTTATAAGTACAGGATTTTTGATTACTATACACCAGGTGTAAAAACACCTAATTCACCTGAGCACTCCTGATAAGCTGTAAGAAATTAACTGACCTGTTGGCATGGGCATTTTTGGAGACCTGCTCTAGCCTCTTCAGCTCCACCTTCATGGCATCTCTCTCGGGTGGGCTAGAGGGGCCATTCACCACTGCTGGGGTGGCAGCGCCCACAGGACCCCTGACAAAGGGACACGTGTGTGTGTGTGTGTGTGTGTGTGTGTGTGTGTTTGAGGTTAAGACCTAAGAATAACCCAATTACACAAAATCAAATTACAACCCCCCCCCACGCCAAAACATCAGAATAACAATTACACAAAGGAGCAAATTACAAACCCACAAAACCCCCTAACATAATAATAACTCAATTAGACAAAGGATCATTTCCACCCGCATTACCAAACTGCATGAACAAACAAAATCACAAGTCACATTTTCTTGATCATCCATTATTCCTATCAAAACATTTCCCTCAGCTAGACAATAATGGTGCAGTACAAAATAACATGCACACTTCAGTACTGTGCATACGGTTCATTGGGCCATCAAGAGAGAAGCTGACCTTTCTGAATCCTTTAAAATGTCAACTTGAATTATGCATGCATTACGCAAGTCATGTTAGGAAACATCTTTTGCAGTGTTTCGTTAAAATGTCAACCCCAATTTTTTCCCTCACACAAGTAAAGCTCACCTGGCCGGTACATCCCCTGCAGCCTTGGCCCCCTCTTGTGGTTTGGCCAGCTGGTCCAGGGCAGACAGGAAGTGGTCATACCTGTTTGCCGGCTGGGCAGGAGCATGGCTTGGGGAGTGGGCAGGAACGTGGCTTGGGGAGTGGGCAGGGGCAGCCGCCATCATGCCCCCACCACCATAAAACTGGAAGAGGATAAAGAAAGAGAAAGAAAAGAAAAAGAGCATGAAGAACATTTCCAAAAGTCATCCAGGTTAACACCTAAACAGTCCTATGTATCTGGATCTGGAACACAAAAACTTTCATAGCAAAACACTGCACACCAGATTGGCAGCAAACACACGTTAGCATGTTCTAGGAGGGCTCTGGGGAGCATCTGGCAGGTAAGGTGTGTATTTTAGGAAGCTAGCTGCAGCTCCCTAGTTTTAAATCAATGCTCTGGATGAGTGATGACTGAGAACACACCTTTCTCTCGGGACTGCTTCCACCACTAGAACTCAGGACATTCCGCCAACCCTGCTCTCGAGCTCGATTGATCCGGTTCAGCTGGGGGCGTAACAACATGCATATTTTCCATAGAATCTCTTCCAGTTAACATAACACCATTATCAATTTACCTTATGTTTCTAATTAAGACCTAATATAAATCACTGACAAGTCATGTTTACCTTGTCTTTTTCAAATCTTCTCATTTGGGCAGCCTTTAGCAGAAATATCTAGAAAAGTAAATTAGGTAACATAAGGTAAAATTCAAGTTATTATACAAGAAACACATTATTACCATAAACTCATTTAAAATAATTTCTTCCATGTGGTCAGAAATATGAAGCAGGATTCAGTTAACTCCTGGTTATCACCTGATATGTGAACAAGCTTGTAACAGATTGGGGAAATAAATCACACTAGGCCCGTTTACATGGTGTTTTTTAATTCCGAATGAATGATTCGGAATTAACTAACTAAGATTTAAAATATTCTCCCTCAAGTTTACATGGAAAAAGCATTCCGAATAAAGGTTTACATGGAGAACACCTTTAATCAGATTCATTTAATTCCGGTGAACTGTGGGAGCGGGGAAGGGTTCTAATTGGACAGGGCACATATGTTTACCGGAAGAAAGCACACTCCCCCTGGCTAACGGATTTTTTTATTTATCTTTATAACCATGTCAAAACTTAAATGTTGGTCTAAACCAAATAGTTCAGAAACAAAATGGTTTAGACCAACATTTGCTACATTTATGCGTCTTTCAGTGAGTCATCGAAACAGAACATAACACAACGAGCATGCGCTGAACGACCGGAATTAAGTTATCACGATAGTGGAATTAGTAAATTCCGCTTTAATATCGGAATAATCCAACCACTTTATTTGGATTTAAGTTTAATTATGAATAATAATTTTGAGTTTACATGTTTTTATCAGAATTAATGTATAATTCGATTTAAATCATTTTTATTTGGATTTAAATGTCTCATGTAAACGCAGGGACTGTTGTGATGAAGCCTATAGTGTGCAGCTGTGGATGTATGACCATGTTCTGCCAAACCAGCCTAGAAAAATAAAATCTGGCCCTGTTGTGATTGCTCACACACACACACACACACACGCACACACACACACACACACACACACACACAAGATGTGCTCTTTACCTGTTCTTTCTGCTTTCTCTCTCGCTCCATCAGCTCGAGTCTCTTCTTCCTTGCTGCCTCCTACAATAATAATAATAAAAAAAAAAAAAAAAAACACAATAGAGGCAGAAGCACGTAACGCATTGCCTTGCTGTGCTCACACACTGTGGGAGAGCCAACCACTAAACTGCTTACTGTAACCGTTTTGTAAAAAGCCTAAATGTTTACAGTGTCATTTGGGTGCGCATGAAATTTTCAGTGGACCACAAGTGCTGTGCGGGCACAAATGGCGAGTAAGCTTTCTGACGAAGGGGAAGACGGAGAGGACAAAGACGGAAACCTCTTAGGAGCTTTGATAAAAGGAGGGTTGAAATATGACATGAAAAGGGTACACAACTGCTCACTGATCTGACACATTGCAAAAAAAAAAAAAGAAAAACAGCTAGCTGATATTAGAGGGAGGAGGAGGAGGGCAGTGCAGGGATGGAGGCGGGGGACAAATGCCAAATTGCTAATTCCTATTCTCCTATTGGATGAGAGAAGGGGCAAGAAAGAGAAGAGGGAAGGAGGGTGTAAAGGCAAGAATGGCTGTATGCCACTGTCTCACCTCAGCCCCCAACCAGTTAGGTCTTTTAGGGCTGAGGGTTTAGGGTTAAAGCCTAGTTTTATAGTTGTTCTGCTCTAGAATACACAGACACGCAGGTTCACCTTTCACAGTTCCCTCACACAAACAGACACAACCACACACTAGTTGGAGGGGCACTAGTCTATCCACAACAATGATTAAAAAGTTTTTTTTTTTTAAGCTTTGTCTTGCTATCATTTTGATAATGTTGCCAGACATCCAGCACCTCTCAATCGCCAAGTTATTTACATTATTTATTTACGAGCATTTTATGAGATTTCTGCCAACAAATTACAAAGTAATGCCTGCTGATGAGGTGCTGATGTAAAACTGTACGAAAATAAATATACAGTACAGTAGGGAAATCCTTTCACTGTAACCAAAACAGTGGAACACATTATTTACAACGCTAGCACTGTGAACTAGCACGTTGCTGTCTATACCTACATTGGGTAACAAGCTGACCAATCAGGATTCTCCATAGTTCTGAAGGACATTTAAAGAAATGAGGAGGGCTCTGTAATCCATGTCTGTGTATTTACAGAGTGGGTCCACTATAAATGAAGCTTTAGAAAGGACAATGGCGTTCAGCCACTGACTGAGTCAGAAAGCTGGAGTGCGGGGAGGAGAAGAGGAGAAGAGAGGAGAGGGAAAAGAAAAAAGGAGAGATGGGGCGTCGGTCAAGGGTGAATGAGAGTCAACAGTGGGAGGCATAGGGGTGTTAATGCTGGGAGGGGAAGGCGGGGATTGGGGGCTGCCATCATTAGTGGGTACCTCAGACTTCCTTTTCTCCTCCTCAACGCGACTGACTCTCCTCTGAGGAACCGCTGGGGGAGGGGCCTGGACAACATGACATCGGGGGTTGAGTCTCGGCCTCGGCACTTGCTCACAGACACACACACGCACAACATGGACACTCACGCAAAACTGCAAACTCACCTTTTTTACCTGGCCACCCTGATGACCACATGCAAACACTAACCTTCACACACACACAGACGCACACGTTTTTACACGAGTGTCACACAAAAGGAAGACGAGGAGAACCTCCCTGGCCTTGGCCCACATGCCTGTACATCGCTGCAATGGTGAAGCTGCTCATACCTGCTTGGGTTTGGCCACAGGCTTCCGCTCGGCTGGCCTCTTGCCGGCGTCCGCAGCCCTGCGGGCCGCATCCGAGGGCCTCCTGGCAGCCAAAGGCACTCCGTATTTGGCAGCTGGTTTGGTAATCTTCTGGGCAGGAGAGATGGGCGCGGGGCCAGGAGCCGGACGCTTTGCTGGATAATGTGGAGAGCGAAAGGATAGTCAACACTTTGGGAGTAAGACATAGTGTCCGGTTTTGATGGCGATTAAGGCTATGTGCTTTGGCAGTGTCACTGCATTACCTGGTGGACCATGTGCTATACAGGCTTTGGGCTGTTTATGAAGAACACTGTGGCTGAATTCCTGAGCAATGAGCTAAAACAAAAAGCACAAGATTTTTATGTAATTCAAGTGCAAATATTTTACACACGTGTGTTGTGTATGTTGTAGCTGTAATTTTAGCCAAAACTGTGCATGCTCTGTAGTTGTGTCTGTCTGTGCATGTCTGTGTGTGCATGTGTGTAAACATGAGCATGTTACAAGCCTCTCACCTGTGGTGTGAGAAATCTGTGTATTCTGCGGGAGAGGAACGGCTTGTCCAGAATGCTGCTGACGGAGGGTCTCTCCCGGGGGTTGCGTCTGAACAACAGGCCCAGCAGGCAGCGCAGATCCTGGGAGTAGTGCATCGAGACTGGCGGGTACGAGCCCCTGATTATCTTCAAAACCAGGTTCTTCATGTTTCCCGCCTCAAACTGAAAGAAGAGTCACACTATATAAGCTCAAGAATCAAATGGCACACATATCCAGGCATGCTCAGAAACCAAACATCCATCTTCAACATTTTTAGCTATGAAATAAACATTTGAAACAAAAAAGAAATAAAAGCAAACCTAAAGCCACATTCAAAGTGTTTGTAGACTTGAAGTATGCACACACATACACACAGACACTCACACACAGAAAATAATGCACACAGGGAAAAGCTCATTCAATGGGTACTTACTGCATGCTTAAGCGTGCACATTTCATACAGGACACACCCTAAGGCCCAAATATCACTACAAGAGGGAGAGAAATGAGATGAGGGAGAAAGAGGAAAACAACGAGAGAAAGAAAGAGGAAAACAAAAGGAAAGAGAGGGTAAGGGAGAACCAGAGATAGGGAGAGGAAGATGGGAATCAGGAAAAAACAAGGGGGTAAAAACATTGTATTAACACACTTAAGGGTTGAGATGTTATGGCAGTTAAGTCTATGAGAGTTTATGTTATATACTGTATTTGTGATGCAAAATAAATGGTGAGGAGGAGGTGAGAACCGGTTTTATACCATTAGTCACCTCTAAGGCCACTTATCTCCTATTTGTATATGTAGGATATTTTTTTTATAAACAACCTTCTTTATATTTAGTCCCTACAGCAATCAGCCTTTAATTAGGCTTGTTGTTGAGGTATCATTCATAAGCACATATGCATATGCATAAGCATATGGAACTGTGATTTAAAATCTTATAGGATAGTTATACAAACATTATTGGACACCTCTTCAGCCAAACTCACTTACTTAACTTACTTTACTTATAGGGGGGGTATTGGGATTTTTTTTTTCATTTATTCTCAGTAAACACAAACAGAGAACAATAATCATGCCCACAAAACACATTTTGACAGATCACTTGACACAACAATATCAAATTCAAAAAATGAATTTGAGATGCATGTACAGTACGCCTACAAAAATGCAGTGGCAATATCCTGGCACCAGGGTTACGCAGAGGACAGAAAGCGTTTCAAAAGAATCAATACGGAGTTTCTGCTTTAAGGTAACAGACACTGCCCGATTGACCCTCAGCTGAGAGACTTGATACCATGACTTCATCCCGTCAGTGTAGCAGCCACAGTGTAATGACTAAGCGTTGCTAGGCAATTGTGCCAGTCTTAATGTTTGTTTGTGTGTGTGTGTGTGTGTGTGTGTGTGTGTGTGTGTGTGTGTGTCTCTTAGTGACAGCCTTTAGTCATACTATATCAAGTAGCAGAAGTGACTGTCAAAAGACTACTGCATATTTCTAAAGCCAACACAAATACAGACACAGCTATAGCACATTCCCATTCAGTCAACACTGAGAGGAGGTCTCAACTTACCTCTTGTTGTTATAAGGTTTGTTCTCACAAATTTCAGGGGAAAGATAGTAAGGAGTTCCAATGCATGTCCTGGCCAATTCCACAGTGCTGCGTGCAGAGAAAGCAATTTAAAAAGCATAGGAGCATTGTGTCAATCTGCTTAAGCAAAATTCAGAGTACTTGAACTGCACTGAAAGCTGCTACCCACCTGTTTAAAACCCTGGCGATCCCAAAATCCCCCAACTGTACAGTTCCATCTTTGGTGAGAAAGATATTCTGTGAAAGAACAATACAAAATGGCTCAGCTTTTAATAAACAAAATCTTTATTTAAAGAAATTGATACAGTGTGTTTTCCTTCATGGTTTAAATCATTTTAAAGTTTCCCATATCCACACTGTTTTGTCACATTGGATGAGACTGATCATTTAAAATGAAAAGAAACAAAAAAGCACCAAATTGTGATGATTGTGAAGTTCACATTTTCCTAACCTCTCTAACCTTCCCTATGCAAGCAATTTCACAAGGAACAACAAAGCCTTGTTGTGCAGACATACCTGTGACTTGATGTCCCGATGAAGGATCTTGCGGTCATGCACGTGCTTGAGAGCCAGGCAGATTTGAACAAACCAATCTAGGATCTTGGGAGTAATGTTAAAAAAAGCAATTTGATTTAGTGTGGACCAAAGTCACCTTTAGATCAGCAAAATGCAGCCCATGAACATATGTATGTATAGTTCTGCCAGCATTGCTGCATTGCCAGCATTGCTGCACTGCTCACAATACTTGTTTGTATGTATGAATGTATGTGTGTGTGTATGTATGTGTGCGTACACCTTTGTGTGTGCAAGATGAGACAATGACTGAAATCTTCGGTCTTTTATGTTTATTTTTTTACTAATCAGGTTTTCCAAAATGTAATTGTTTCCAAACCCAGTGTATACCTGTTCCTCTGGAAAGAGCACCCCTTTCTGAGAGTTAATCTTCTTAAACAGGTCTCCTCCTTCACAGTAGTCCATTACAATGTATAAGCAGCCACTCTCTGGAAGGCAGAGGGAAAGTGATGAAAGGTTCAGGTCAGTGGTGTTTAAATAAATAAATACATAAGAGAGAGAAATGATTGGAGGGAGGGAGAGATGAGAGATTAGAGGCACAGGAAAATGGAAACAGTGAGAAGACGACTGTGGTTTAAGCTACCAATGCAGAAAAGATCTTCAGACCAAACACAGGGTGCTCAGTTTGTACAGAGCTTTTATGGTGATATGATTTATATAAAATTATTAGCTTTCTGTTACACCATAGTAACTAGGCATAGCCTTTATGGCAAGGTAATTAGCTATGGCATTTATGGGAGAAAACAAGATTAGTCTGCCTTCAGATGACTATCCATCTACATCTCTGAAGTAACATCAGTTATGGTTGTGACTCTGTTAGACATCACAGGGAGGGATACAACACAAACGGACAGCACTTCCTGCTCAATTTCATTAAGAGAGCCGTTTCCTCCTCTTCATTCAATCACAGAGTGCCTTCAAAATGCACACACACACACACACACAGACACACACACACAGTCATGCATGCACAAGCACACACACGGCTGTGCTCCACTGTAGTAATCATTCAGACAACCATTTATCACTCCGATTTCACGGAGAGAACCAAGGAGGAAAGTCATTAGCCACCCATACCCAATCAATCAGAGAGAATATGACCAGCAGAAAACCATTTAGGCATGGGGGATGAGCAATATCCATGCACTAGTGGCTTGCTAATGATACTAGTTATCAAAATACACAGTAGACACCCGCAGACACTTTCATACAGAGTTGGTTTTTCTCACATCAAATCCTATAATTAATTTTATTTGCATTTGTGATCACCCCAAATAACATTAAAAGTTAACATTGCAAAAGTTAACAACAGGAAAATGGGCATCAGAAATTTTAGAAAATAGCAGCTTTACCTTCAAATGACTCCTTGTACTGGACAATGTTTGGGTGACTCATGTTGGCGAGGACAGCCACCTCCTTCCGTGACTCCTGCCTTTCTTTATTTGACATCTGTCAAAAATTATGACAGTAAGGAAGGAAAGAACCAAAGAACAAAGCATGTTTCCTCTCCACTCATCAAAAGTTCAGACACACACACACACACAGTCCCTCACGACAACTAACCTGGGAGATGCCAATCTCCTTGATGACAAACTGCCGTGCATCTTTTTTGGATTTAACCAGGTATGCCTTCCCAAAAGATCCTTCTCCGATTTTCTTCACCTTCTCATATTTTTCCATGATCTTGCAAAGGCCGATCCCTCATTCTGGGGCTGTAAACAGGCACCCATTAAACAGTCTTCAAACTTACTGTGAGGTGTTAACTTGTAAGACAGTATAAGACAAAGCACAGACCAAATCCTGGCTGCCTTTCTAAATGCAAATGTTTATCATGGTGACATAAAGTGTATAGTAGATTTCAGAAAAAAATGTTGCTTTTCTACTGAGTGGATGGCGAATTTGACAAAGTTTCTACCCACAACTGCAAGATATTCTTGTTAATAATATCCAACCCCAAATAAAACACACCAGTTATGCTGTAGCCTACAATGTGGCCTCTGCTTCAAAAAAAGATGTACATTCTGCAGTGCAGTATTAGGAAATTATTAGGACATTAGGGAATTATTTTGAAGCAAAGGCAATCTTGACACAATGTGGAACAAACTGTATGGAAACATGAGCAACGCATCAATCTCCTTGGCATGTGGTTAATTATACACACAGCCAGAAGCGCATGGAGTGATTACCCATTGAGAGTGACATTTCCACCACCTGCACAGTCTGCAGGTTCAAGGGCAAAAAAACTATGAGGGCATGATTATACATTTTAATTTCAAGTGTCATTACTATATTAATGTAAATAATAGCTTATGCCATAAATAGTTATAAATCTCATCTCTACAACCATATGGGTAGATGCCATGCCAGTTTGTTTTCAGTGGACTGGTGTAATCCTGTACACACTCGACTACAGAGCAATATGGGGCAATAAGAGACAATACAAATCCAAACACCCTCATAGGTTACTTCTCTCCCATTTAGTTCTATTTTAGAAACACAGCAGAGTGCACTTATCCCAAAACCAAGAGGGGGCTGCATTTTGTGCACTGATGAATTAGTTATAACATGCCAGACAGAATTAGGCTGATCCTCTTTGGCCTTAAGACACCCGCACCCCCACTGCCTAGATTTTTGTAATTTTGCTCATTACAAAATACTATGTCTGACTAGACATATTTACCTATTACAGTTCATTTGCCACCAGTTTGCCACCAGGAAACAATACTGATGACGATGAGTAGTAAAATCATAAAAAGGCATTTTTGGTAGAATATCGAGATAGGACGTGGACTACTCCATGTGAACTCAGGGCAGTCATCAATGACTGGTGTACGGGACAGCAACTAGCGAGGTATCATCATCATCAATACAAGTTAACGTTACCCCAAAAAAGAAGAGCAGTAAACAAATCATCAGGCTAATACATAGGCAGTGAATAAAATAGTGTTGACAGTGCATACATCTGTTGATCACAAATGAGAGTGTAAGATTGTACTGTATTTAATTTTCACCCCACCCTTGTTTTAAATTTCTAACATGAAACAGAGTTGATTCTACAGTTTATACGGGTTTACTTTTGTTGATGTTGCGATTAACTAGGATTATCTCTATACTATGTTTGATAAAATAAAACTAGTCTTCGTGACGCTGCCCCTTTCAAACAAAACGCCTCTTCAGCTAGCTTGTTTGCTAGCTTGAATCGCCAAGTTATAATCAATTTTCAGCGTCCACCAAGTTAGCAAGTCAGCTAGCGCTACAGCAAGCTATGACGTTAACCGGCAGATCTATTCAAAAACATTCACCCACGAGAAATAGTACCACTAACATTACGCTGATTTAACGCCTGTGTACATTAGGCATATAAAGCACCTAGTAAAACATTACATTTCCTCATCACATTACCATCTGATGAACTGTACTCCAACGCTGTGCTGCGCCAACCCGTTTTTGTTGAACGTCTCTCCTGTAGTCATGGGCGACATTCTCAAACTACCTATCTAGGCTGAAATCCCACCATACTCGCGTTTCATTGGTCAGATAAACGGAAAATATGTCAGGAGAGGTCTCCTAATGTGCCACTTCTTGGTCACTTCAAGCATGTTTGTGTGTCTGTGTTTAACTTTCCTTAGCAACGTACCATAGTTTTATACACGCAATTTGAATAGTTTGTTGCATGTTGTATTTAGGCTATATATCTATCGGGAAATTAAATGTATCTATCTATGTTTATCTATCGGAAAATTATGTCACATTTCTTGTATTGGACCTTTTTGGAATGTTAGTTTGTTTTTCAACAGGAGCAGGATAACCTACAGTGATGAAAGCCACGAGTAGCCTAGTTTACACAAAGTCTGGAAATCCTCCAACTATGTTGCTGAACTGTTGGCATATCTAGTTTTGACTTTGATATCTTATGCTGGTCCTAGGCTGCTGTCAAATGAACACAACAACACATAGATCCTCTTCCTGCAACAAATAATCCTGAGCCTGTCTGAAGCGGACAGGGCACTCTAAATTCTATACAGCACAAAAGTAGACGAAACAGCTTTAGATGAAAATAGCCTTTGTTGCATAGTTCAATGTTGAGACACACACCAACATCAAACACACAGAATTCTGGCACAGGGTATGCCCAAGCTAAAATATAATTGCAGTTGCATTGTGTGATGGAAATGATTGCACTGAACAAAACGCTATTGCGAATTACACATAAATTGCCCCAACAGATCAATAAAATAATAACAGAGACCTGTTGATGGGCAAGACACATCGCTGCAATTATAAATGAGGCCCGTTGGCAGTTGTTTTCTGAGACATCACATGAAACCTGAGCTTCCTCTGGTATCATCACACCCTCCCTAATCTATCATACTGTCCATCTATTTTCTATAGTATTTTACAAGTGCAAGCTAAGGTGGATGGCCAGGGTGTTCTCCCAGTCAGTCATCACATCATGCAAGCGACCTTGTTTCAACCAGCGAGGAAGCTTGGGTGGGCAGCCTGTTGTAGGTCAGACCTGCAAGGCCTGATCACCAGGTCAGCCACTGAGGTTGTTCTGGCGAGCGGCCAAATTATCGGGTCTACCTTTGGGGATTCTCGGTAGGGTGGCCAGACCTGCAGAGATTATTAGGAGGGTGGAAAAGTCAAGGCTGGAGAGACTGTGGACATGGGACTAGATGGAGCTGGAACTCAAAAACCTGGACTGGAGCATGGCGTGGGACCAGGACTGGAAGCTTGGTCAGAGGAGTCATGGATGCTGGCTAGCGTAACCACCTCAACGTTTGGCAGCGTAACTGCTGTTTTGGTAGGCACCAAGGACTGAAAGACTGCCATTTGTACTATTATCATCTATAGACACATTTTGCCAATAGCCCATTAGTAAAAACAGTTGTAAAAGAAAATGCCATTCATTGCACAACAGTAGGCTAAGCTGTTTTAGAGTGTGGTGGGAACTATTTTGCACTGACCCCAGAAGCAAACAACATAAAGCCGCATTAGGCATGTTATCACAATACCCATCTCATCCACAAGGGGCTCTAATGTTTCCCTGAGGTTTATTTTAGTACTGCACTTTTATTCATCTATAGAGTTGGCCAGTGAACCCGGAACTTCCAACCAGGAAGTGGTTCCAAGGCTCCCGTTTTGCCATTGACTTTTCCATAAAATCGCGTTTTAAAAGCGCTTAAAGTCCCGACTCATTCTATCCAGCTACGGGGTAGGTGATGACCGTGTAACCTTCCGTTCAGAGTGAAAAAACTAAAGAAAAGGCTAAAAAAAGGCAAAGGTACAAGACTGTGTACATATTTTTACCCCCGACTTTAGAAACTACATATCCCAGAAGCCAGTACTTACCCTATCCCAAAGACGATTGCGCCCAAAGTTCTTTTTGAATCTCCTGTTGACGACAGCCAGCGATGTTGCTCTTGCAATCGAATAGCTAAATTTTGGTGTATTTCCTCAGTAGTTTGTGTAAATAGTGTTGTAATATTGTAAATATCTTCAGATTTGCATCAAGTTTTAGATCCGTTTTTTTTAACCGAAAGCGTGGTACAGTATTTAGTACCCGACTGCAACCACCGCTTTGGTGTCCACCATTGCAGTTTCCACCGGTTCCCTACAAATGCCTCTGTCAAGCTCCCCCGAATAAAGAATTGATAATGACAGGTACAATAAAGCATATATCAGGATTTGTGGTAATTTCCGTTTGTTATAGATTGCACCACAACAACTGAATTTACTGTTTTTAATTAGCCCAACTGCCATTTACCACGTTACATACCCTTCATATCACCAGAGAAAAACTAATGTAATCCAGCAAGACAAGAAAATGAGCATATTAAATTTATAAATCTTAGGGAAATGGAAATGACATGGTAAGGATGCCTAGTTGAAATTAGGTTAGGCTTAAAGCCTCTATGTGTAGGATTTATCTTCTATTTATCTTCGTCTTTTATTAAAAATATATTTTTTATTTTAAAAATATAATGTAAAACGATGGTAATCACCTCCATGAATAAATTGTAGTGTTCCGGTAAACTTGGTAATTTCCATTTATATATAGATATGGCTGGGGACCAAAGAAGAATATCCATTTTGCGCCACCATTTTCAAAAGTACGGGTTCTTGTAGGGAAGAGCAGTATCGTATATTCAGCTCCGCCTTTCGTGTTTCCGCTCAGAGACTGAGTAGCAGAAACTGAGATAAGAGCGAGCGAGCGAGCGAGCGTTCGGCCTCCGTAGCAAGAAATTAGGATTGTGAGAAGGGGAGGGCTAATACATTTTATTCAAACGTATGCAGTATACCACTTCGCCGATAGATGGGGAATTCTGATACGATCCTACACATAGAGGCTTTAAGGGTCGTGTCAAACGAGCAGTAAAACGAGCAAAACCATGGTTGTGAGGTAGGCTACGGTGACATTCGTGAACTTCTTTGCTTTCCCGGGCTTCAACAAACACATCCGTGGCAACGTACTTGTCCACGAATCAGATGCGTTGCTGGGATTGTGGGATTGCTCAGGATTATTGGTACTGAAGTACTTCAAAGGGAAATCGCAGAAAAAAGACGTTTTTACTGAAACAAAATGGAGATCACATTACATTTTGGCGTCTAGTTGAGCACAACCAATCGTTTTGTTATGCCGTAGCTAATTAGACGTCTTCCTTCCGTAATTCGGATAGCGTGGGTTGTAATCTAAATGTCAATGGGAAAAACTAATGGGAAAATCACTTCCGGAACCTCACCGGCAAACTCTATTATTTCTTTACCCTCAGTAGTTTTTAATGAAGCATTCAAAAAGTTTTACCCGGGCTCGGCTCAAATTACCCCGAGCTGAAGCCCCGTAAAAATAGTCTAGCGACGCCACTGTATACTAATATCCGTGCTGGTGGAAATGTCCTGCTTATCAGACTTTGGGTTTATGAATCAACATGCAAACTCCCTTGCAAGAAACAGCAACACGACTAGCAAAGGGGTTTTTCCACATTTTTTGTATTTGTACTGTCTATGCATAATTGCCTTTTTCCAGACTGTGCTTAACCTAACAAAGCTCAAATAAAGCAATCAGATGACTAATGTATTAAGGTGCAATAGCGATTCAGATTGTTAGTAGCATGTCTATGCCTCAGGAGGGCGCCCAACAAAAGGGTATTGGACACAGCATTTGAGAAACATTGTTAACACTTTTAACTTAATTTAAAATTATAAAATCACACACACACGGAGTATTTGTGCCAGGTTTTGAAATTATTTTTGTTCAAGTGTATACACTTTATATTGTCAATAAAGGATTGAATTACATGCAAACCCAAATCGACCCAGACTGAAGTCATAAAAAAATCACTAAATTAAATAATTTCATTTATGATAATATGCTAATATTAGTGTATGTATAAAGCATAAAGCCCACCAATATAGGCCAACATGTTTAAAAATAGGCCTACCTTATGCTTTTTTTAGGCCTATGTTATGTATATCAAAACTATTCCACCTATTCATACCGCCCCCTATTCATTTGTATATCACTACAAACTGTACTGAATGTTGGATCTTACTGTATATTTGTATATCTTGCACATTCTGCTTTTGCAAATCTAAATAGATGCTAACCCACATTTCGTTACCCTGTATTTTTGCATGTGTAAAGTTGAATCTGATATAATATAATATAATATTATTCATTTGGAAAGTGCTGTATTTGTAAAGAAAGACTCATAAAAAAACAGCACAGATTTGATAAGGCTGAGACTGAGTCTCAAGTCTGTACTACAAACTGGGTTCTATTCCTTCTGGTGCTGAGAATGAGAACCGCTGTAGAAGTAACGTGAAGAATAGGAATAGTTCCAACAGCTGCTCTCCCAGACACACTCTCTTCCCTGAAGCCACACAGAAAACCAAAGAACTATCAATGAAGGATATTTAAGGTATAATGCACCATGCAGCATCTTAACAGGGGTGGCAATTACAAAGACTTTTATCAGAAGTCATATCAAATAGTGTGAAGGTAGGGCAGTACATGTCTGAAGACAACAACAGGCCCCAAATTGCCTGTGGAGATTCCCCTATAGTTTCAAACTAATACCAAACCAATGTCACAGATAATGCTTAAGATAATGATCAAAACAAGTGCTTTTTTTATTCTATATATTTCACATGGAAATGTGGAGTCTGAATGTGGAATTAGTCACAGAGACAGGGAGAAAAAGAGGGAGAGCAGAGCCTAAGGTCTTTGGTGTGATATACAATCACAATATATTGCCTAAGATGTCAAGAAACATGGAAAGTAGGCAATTTTGGTCACATTACATCAATATAAATATATAATATAATTACTAAGCTTTGAGGAAATAAAACTTGAAAAAACGGATTTTTTTTTTTTTCAAATTTGTTCATTTAAGTTGCCTGCTTCACTTGCAGTTTCTCTTGAAAAACATCAATGAGGTCTTCCTCCTACAAGTTCAAATTTCACACTCTAAAGTGTATGTTTAGAGAATTAAACTTCTATTTTTTCTCTTTCTTTTTTGGACTCTTTCTAGTCATTAATTGCTTTTGTCCTTTAAAGGATAAGTCCTGTGTAAAATAGACTTGGGGTAGGCCTATATTCAAATATGATAATGACCATGAACGTTTGTAAATGACCTCATGAGCATCTACTTTAGCCTTTCCCCACCTTTAGCCCACTTCCGTTACATTATGAAATATTATGAAAACACTTTTAGATGCTCCAAGCAGGCATGAATGCTAGCACTAAGTGCATACAAGGAAAATGGCCATGTGAATTTCTGTAGTTTACACCATTAACAAGATTAAGGCAGCTTGACTCTACATTGGAAAAATTCCAAGGGTGCTGACTTTTAAGGCAGTTGGCATGGTGATATTTGACAAAAGTTTGTAGGCTATTCGTTTCCATATTTCAGTACGCCCCAAGTGTATTTCACAATAGACAGGGATAATGGGATAAGTTAGGGTTAGGGATACTGGGGTATTTTTTGTAATAATGTTTTTCTTTAAAGGGATAGTTCGGTTTTTAACACATTAAGCCCCTCTCACAGGTTGTCTAAAATGCAATAAAGTGGTTGACATCGAAATTTTGACGATTGCTTCTGTCTCGGCTATTTGGGAAATGTAGAATCGCCTCTGCCTGCCTTCAAAATGGCTAGCAATGGGCATGTGTTGTTTCTATCCTTAAAACACTGGTTTTAAAAAAGTGATACTCACCAAGTGGTTAGTGGTGCTCAATGATGTTCCAAAACATGTATCGTAGCGAAATAAAGCTTACGTCATGTTTTATTTGGCACTTTGTTTATATGAAGGAGCAAATAGATCCCTATGGGACTTACAAAATGGCAAATAAAACATGACAGAAATTGTATTTTGCTACGACACTTGGGTTGGAACATCAGCAAGCGCCACTAATCACTCCATGAGTAGCACTTTTTTAAAAACCAGTGTTTTAAGGATAGAAACAACACATGCCCATTGCTAGCCATTTTAAAGGCAGGCAGAGGCGATTCTATATTTCCCAAATAGCCGAGGCAGGAGCAATCATCAAGATTTTGGTGTCAACCACTTTATTTCATTTTAAACAACATGTGAAAGGGGCTCAATGTGTTAAAAACCGAACTATCCCTTTAAGTAATTTTAAATAAGTAATTAAAAAAAAAAAAATGATATATAGTCTAATATTAAAATTAACTTTAGGGCTCCTTTAACCTATCTAAATTGCTTACTACTCCTTTAGTAAATATAGTGTAATGTTCATTTAATTGTACAGCTACAGTAGTTTCCTCAATCTCATAAGGGCACAAAAGAGAGCCCAAGAAGAGGAGTTGAATGGACAAAAAATCCAGAATAAACCAGTGCATGAAAAGAGCAGGAACATTAGATTAATAGCCTAACAACAAAGCAGATCGAGAGCACAGCAATGGGGAGGGGAGATGTCAGGGGATCATAGTGCAGTAGGCTGTCTTTAGAACATTTAAACACAGTGACATAAAAATAATAAAACTAGATCATGTAGGCATAAAAGTAACAGAATTGGTTATTCAATGATGGCTGAGTTCATATATGATCATAAAATGTCTTTTTTTCACATTCTATTCATACATACACTTGGTATGGACTTCACCCTCATTAGTGTTATCATGCATGAATAGTTGTCAAACAGTTTTCAAACCAAAGGAATGAGATCCCACCCACTCTGTTTCTCAAATTTTGACCAGGTTACATAATACTGCAATGCTATGCATACCATTAGTCACTCAGTATAGAGAAGCATTCACAGGAAGAATCTGGAGACAACCAGCAATGATACTGCATTTTTTGCTAGATTTGCTTGATGTAAAAGGATGGTTACTTTTTATTTGTGTTCTCTTGATTTTAGTGGATGTGATCAAAAACAAAGACCCCCCACATTACCCCCCGGGACCGTGGTCTCTCCCAGTAGTTGGTAATATCTTCACAGGACAAGATTTCAAAAGTCATGAGAAGGTAAGAGATGAAATGTCAAACTGTGTTGGCTTTTGATTGTCTGCTTCAGAATTGGTGTTAGTGAAGTAAATTAATTTCTCCCCTTTCACAGTACAGCACTTTCATATCCAGCATGTGCAAATTACCATTTATCATGTGCCATCAAAGTTCCATTTAAAACTGACCTGCCACACAAAAACTGTTTTACTTTTTGTGAAAATGAACTGCTACCGTTTTAGTCAGCTATAGCCACTGAAAATATTTGTAGCCTACAGATTCTGTATATAGCAAGGGCAGCTGAACATCAACGTTCTTGTGCGCTATGGTCAAATCAAAACTCGACAATGCATATTGCTAAAGAAACCAAAGTGCACAGACCCTTTAAGTCCCTGCATGCAAGTGGCACATTTAAGCTATTCAGTTTGTTCTTTCATCTGTCTTTCCAATTTTAAACATAATAAAATGCAAAACAAACAACAGATTACAAATACATTAATTGAAACTGAGAAAAGTCTGCATAGTGTAAAGAGTGCATATTGTAAATGAGCCATGGCTCATGTACAATTTTTAGCTAGCCAATATGCTACATCTTTTTACTTTTGCAGCTTACTGAGGTATATGGAGATGTCTACAGCTTAAGGTGGGGAGGTGTCAAAACAGTGTTTATATCAGGATACAAAATGGTGAAGGAGGCCCTAGTGACTCAGTTGGACAGTTTTGCAGACCGCCCTGTCATTCCTCTTTTCCACAAGGTCTTTAAAGGGATTGGTGAGTAAAGAAAATTATGCTAATGCATGTTACAGTACATTTTTACACTACTGAATGTTACAATGTCACTCAATTGATCTCTCTGTATTAAGGGATTGCTTTAAGTAATGGATACATGTGGAAAGTGCAGAGGAAATTTGCCAGTGCCCATCTGAGACACTTTGCTGAAGGGAAGAAAACCCTGGAGAACCACATTACGCTAGAGTGCCACTACTTGTGTGAGGCATTCAAGGAGGAACGAGGTATGCCTTAATGCGTTCAGAAATTAACACTGATTAGTGTAAAAATAGTAATAATTTGCCCATTATCATAAGAGTTTGTTCAAGCATTTTAGCACGTTTCTTGTTCTTGTTTTTGTCCTGAAGAGCCATTCGAACCCCAATTCAAGCTTGTCAAAGCAACAGCAAATGTCATTTGCTCTGTCATCTTTGGGGGCCGGTTTGAATACAGTGATGAGAGATTCCAGAACTTTCTCCGGGCAGATGCTGAGGCAATCGTTTTGGCAGGGAAGGATCAGGCACAGGTACTGTCTCTGGCACAAGATTCTGGCAAAAATTGTTGTGAATGCGGTGTGTGAATGATTTCATAGACCATCAAATCATTATTCATTGGATTCCAATAGATTACTCTTTTGAGGATAACCAGATACATACTTCTCACAGTGACTTCAGTGCCATAAAAGGCCTAATCCATCTGATCCAAAGTAGATCCCATTTATATCTGTGTTGGTGTACAACTCTTTTCCAGCTTTACAATGCATTCCCTGGCCTCTTTCACTACCTGCCGGGCCCCCATCAGACCATTCACTCTAACTATGAGAAATGCACAACCTTTCTGCGAGAAGAGATTCTAAAACACATTGAGGACAGAGACCCAGAGAATCCCCGTGATTATGTGGATGTCTTTTTGGCTGAGATGGAAAAGGTGAGACAAATAAATTTCAGATAACAAATTGCTTCACAGTCCGTGTAACACTTTGCATTTGAAGAGTTCAGATGCAAAAGCCTCTAAAAGCCATTTAAATTAATTTACAGAAATATATTTTTTAAATTTTGACGAACTATCTATTCAGTCCAAATCCAATCTGATTTGTTTTTACATGATAAAAAGAATTGAATACAAATAAAAATAAATTGCAGTTTTATACTGATTACTTATAAAATATTATTAAAACCTCCTTTTTGAATATTTCTGAAAATGGATTTAGAGGCTTTTGCATCTGAACTCTTCATTTGTCCTAACCCTAACCTTAACCTTAGGCAGAAGGACCCAAATGCAAGACCAGGTAAACGCAAGTTCTTGTCATTCCTTCATTCTATTTGGATTTTTTTCAGACTACTCAACAAATAGATAATGATAATGTCATTATTTTTATTTATAATAATAATAATAATAATAATAATAATAGTAATACTTATTTTTCATTATACATAAATGTGTGCTCCTCCAGAATAAGGGCCATCTTACCCTCAGTGCCTTTTTTCACTCAGCAGTTTTTTTTTACAATATGAAAAAAAAAAACACATTGTTAGGCATGTTTTATATACATTTTTTTGTTTACATCAATAGTAAGCCAAACAATTATAGCATATTTATCATTTATATTCATCCATTAATTGATGTATCATTAATGCAATATTCATTGGAAGTTCATTTAGTAATTAGTAACAATAAAGCGTTCTTCCTTCTCTCTGGCTGTCAGGACACTCCTGACAAGGCAGTCTTTAACCTTGAGGCCCTGGTTGTCTGCACTCTGGACATGGTAGAGGCTGGCTCAGAGACTTTGGCCTCAACACTCCGCTGGGCCCTGTTTTTCATGATTAAGTACCCCGAGATACAGGGTATGTTATTAGAATCACTGCATTACATATAACATTCATTCCAATAGCCACTGAGAACAATCAGGTTAATTACAATTACACCCCCATACAAACTCCATTGCACTTATCCTCACAGTGTACCTGTTGAAGATATATATCAACAACATTGTTTATCATTTGTTTAGTCATTTTATTGGCTATAGCTGCTTCCACAGAAAATATTAGTCTGTTAAAGGGATAGTTCGGTTTTTAACACATTGAGCCCCTTTCACAGGTTGACACCAAAATCTTGATGATTGCTCCTGTCTCGGCTATTTGGGAAATATAGAATCGCCTCTGCCTGCCTTTAAAATGGCTAGCAATGGGCATGTGTTGTTTCTATCCTTAAAACACTGTTTTTTTAAAAAGTGCTACTCATGGAGTGATTAGTGGCGCTTGCTGATGTTCCAACCCAAGTATCGTAGCAAAATACAGTTTCTGTCATGTTGAAGCAATCGTCAAAATTTCGATGTCAACCACTTTATTGCATTTTAGACAACCTGTGAAAGGGGCTTAATGTGTTAAAAACCGAACTATCCCTTTAACAGACCAGCAGATTGTTTAAGTTTAACATTTTAGATTGGGTGGTTAAGATTCTGTTTTCACAATGGTCAATCCACACGTGGTAGAAAAATCTTACTTCAGCATAACGTAGATCATTGGAAGTATTTGGTGTATTAGAGTATTTATAGCTGTATAACTAACAATATAGTGTATATATATAACTTTGATATAGTGTCTGCTAAATACAATGAACATTTAAAATGCTTTATTGTTCCATTTATACCAGGGGTGTCAAACTCAAATTCACATAGGGCCAAAATTAAAAACTGAGACTAAGTCATGAGCCATTCTGCCTCTCGTCTGTCTTGAAAGCTCCTGTTTTCCATCTTTCATTTGGCCATGTTTGGGGAGGAGTGTGTTGGAGAAGTTTGTTCAAGATGACAGGGAGAATGGATGCTAATGACTGTCAATAGAAAAGGAGGCGTCATTGGCGATCCTGACTGAGCGGTCAATGCTAAGCATTCAGGGACTTAGCGGGCCAGCTCTGATACACATTTCATATGATCTTGCGGGTCAAATTTTATTATACCAAGGGCCAGATTTGGCCCGCAGGCCAGAGTTTGACACCTATGATTTATACTGTTCACAATACCTGTGTAGACATTAGAAATGTCCCCTAACTATAAAAAGAAGCTTTAATGATCTATGCCAAATCAACCATAACTGCATGTCTGTTGCAGAAAAAGTCCAGACTGAAATCGATAATGTGATCGGCCAGTCACGGTACCCAGCCATGTCCGACAGACCCGACATGCATTACACCGAAGCAGTTATCTTTGAAACTCAGAGATATGGCAATGTTTTGCCACTCGGATTTCCAAAATTGGCAACCAAGGACACCACACTGGGAGGATATTTTATACCAAAGGTAATGAACCTTTTAATCTCAATGCCACGGATCACTAAATAACCTTTTGGGGCAGTTGAATCCAGTATTTTTTGTTGGTTGTTGAATAGTCAACACAGGTTGACTTGATACCAATGCAAGAAGCATTTAAGTTTAAAGCACTGAATATAACCTGACTTGTTTGTAGTAACACAATGCAATCGGGGTCGTTTGTGTTTTTCACTTTTGCTTTTCAGGGAACATTGATTACTGCAAACCTGTCATCTGTACTTCATGATAAAAATGAGTGGGAAACACCACACATGTTTAACCCGGAACACTTCCTTGATTCAAATGGCCACTTTCGGAAGAGAGATGCTTTCTTTCCATTTTCAGCAGGTGACTAAAAATCTAACTTTAAAGCTATAGGCCCATCAACAACCCACATCCCTGTTGAGAGCTGTAGATAGAGATAAAAATGAGAATATTTGGCACAACATAGACTGAATCATGAAATGGCAACCAGCAGTAACTGAAGAAAGCAGGTTCATGTTTCTTCCCCCTATTAAAGATTGCTGGCAGTTTGCAAATAGTGTTGTACCAAATGTTCTGATTAGGTCTTATACCTAACAGGTAGACTGTAGTTATTAAACCTAACAGCACTTGGCAACCTCAAAGAACAGGGATATGGGCTACATGTAACTGACTGTATTTTACTCTGTCACTTATCGTTGTTGTTGTTACGGTTCACAATGTCGCATCAGAAGACATGACATACAGTATGTATCTTCATATTGCATGCATTCCTGTCCCTTAGGGAGAAGAGCTTGTATCGGGGAGCAGCTGTCTCGCATGGAACTCTTTCTGTTCTTCACATCACTGCTCCAGAGGTTCTCCTTCTCCTCAGTACCTGGCGAGGAGCTAGGTCAGGAGGGACAGTTAGGCTTCACTTACACGCCTCCTCCTCACAAGATCTGTGTCAAGCCTCGTTAATGGTGGAGCCCTCTCACTGTACCTTAGCACACTACGAAACACAACAAAGGCAGCTCTTAACAATTAACTGGTCGAGGATCACCATGAGGCACATTTTGCTTGAATAGATAGGGATACAGATATCATATATCATATAGTTCCAAGGGTCTCTTTGGGGCCTAGGCAATGAGAGTTGGTGTTGCATTTGGGTTGTGCGATTAGAATGTGGCTAAAAAAACAATGGTTGTGGGATTAGATTGTGGTTTAACAAAACAATGAATTTCAAGACAGAATTTTTACTGGTGTACAAGCCATGGCCACGCACTAGGGGCTTAGGAAATGCCTAGTCATCATAGTCAATCATGTAAAGATGTAAAAGATGTAATGAAATATGTACAGTAATACCTTTATGTTAAGATGCAATGAGTACTCATTTGGTTTGTAGATGTGTTTGTATTAATTGTGGTCATAGTCACTTGTCACTGTATTAGCCTAAAGTTTAGTAATATAATTGTATAAATATATGATTACAAAAATGTTTCAAAGTGTTTTGCTTCTAGGGTTGCTTCTGTTCATGCTGTATGGTCATGCAATAGGTCACTTGCTGCAGGAAAAGAATGCACCCCTGTTCAACCCTTTGGTTTTCCAGGAAGCCTCCAGCTTACAGCGAGAGCACACAAATCTTTCAACACAGCAACAGGCTTCTTCCTGCTCTCTGCCACAGGAAGGAAGAATTGTTTATTTTAAACTTGTGTTTAAAATAAATAAAATGGTTAACAGGTAAAAGGTGGTCAGGGTAAAAATCAGGGTAAGTGCACTATTTAGTATAAGACATAATACTTTTTAAAAAGGGCTACATGTGATGGTGGTGAATGTGCTATCAATGTCAGGGTTTTGACAGATGCCGATTGAATCAAAAGTTTACAGGCAGACACAGGAGAGAGATATACAAACTAGAAAAACCAGACTAACTAAACAGAGAACATGGCAAACAGATAACATAGATTAAACAGCTAGCATGACTAACATAGGCAGAATAGATAAAACAGGCAATGCAGACAACACAGCTACTACAAAAACACAACTCAGCAGACAGCAGGGTGACCAGACGTCCTCTTTTTCCCGGACCTGTCCTATTTTTGAGACCTAAAAAAATTTCTCAATTTCAAAATCGTCCGGGATTTTGATCGACTACCTAAAACATGATACATGTACAGTGCATTGTCAATAGAATTGCCACTCCGTTCCATTTCACTCAATTTCCAGGTTTTTCTGTATCGCAAATTAGTCACGCCCTTCTCAAATCTCAAAACGAGTGGGTTTGCCAGTCTACCCCTGAGTCTTTACAAACAAAAGCACATGTGTGCCCTCCGCTTCCACAGCAATGCCGAAACGAAAGTGCACGTTTACGGAGGACTTAAAGAAGAAATTCCTGTGCTTTTGCCAGGGTCGTGATCCTTGGGCCTATGAGGCAGGGTGCTTGACATGTAAGGCAAGCACTTATGTCTCTGTGGCAAATAAAGGTGCCAACAACCTGCAGGTGCACGTTAATTCTGTTAATTACGTTAATAAATCAATAAATGCATTTTGGGAACACCAAAATGACACCATGTCATTGTGTCATAACATACACTGATACACCGATGAATTGCCCCCAGCCCCCAAAAAAGGTGTCCTCCTTTTCAGAAACCCAAATCTGGTCACCCTATCTCAACCCTCACGCATTGGCCGTGAGACTCACTCATTTCAACAATTTCTCACGGTCTCACACGGCTTTGCCATTTCTCACGGTTAGGAATAATATATATAATGCAATAACTTTGCTAGTATCAATTGTAGTGTTGCCAAATTTACTGTAATCGTATGGTAAGGCTGCACCACTTTAGGTAGGCAAATGTGGCTTAGTCTGTTAAAGGGACTCAATTCAATAACTTTCTCACTATAAAAAACATTCATATGGCAATACTGCAGCACTGAGTTTGGGAAAATATGCCTGTGTCTTTTTAAAGATTTTTTATTGGATCTAAAATTCAATAGGGTACCTTTCTTACCATAAATTGCAGTCCCACCAAAATCCAAAATATCAGTAAATCTTTACAGTGACTATAGTAACAGACTTTTTCTGCATTACCAACATTTTGTAAAACAAAATAAATTATGACCTGTTACCCTAAATAACTGATCTTCGCGTGGTGAACGAAATGCAGTTAGTGGATCATGCATTTAATATAGTGGCATTTGTGGGACACCTATCAAATACCCCCCAAACCCCACCCTCCCCCACCCCCATGCCCTCGGCCGCGAAGGCCTAGACAGAGTTGTGCTTCTCTGAAGTATTATATTAATCTAGTTGCTCTGAAATAGATTGTAGGAGGGACTTTGTAAACTCTTGCTGAAAAGAGGATCTACAGTGGTACAAATAGATGCATTAGTTGCTATGGTGATGGCGCTGTACGATGGCTGCCGTTGACCGTACCTCCACTTTATTTTTCACCCTTTCTGCGCTTTTTTACGTTTTTCTTTTTCATTTCTAACACTGTGCTGTAGCCT
>JAGFZM010000318.1:351831-379694 GCA_017657215.1 Limnothrissa miodon | reverse complement strand
GGACATGACACGGATATGGACATGGACACAGATATGGACACGGACATGGACACGGACATGACACGGATATGGACACGGATATGGACATGGACACAGATATGGACACGGACATGGACATGGATACGGATATGGACACGGACACAGACATGTGTCTCCAAGTCCAGACTGAAAAAGCTCACTGATGGAGTGAGTGAGACTGCCATGAGGGACACGGATATGGACACGGACATGGATATGGACACAGACATGGACACGGATATGGACATGGACACTGATATGGACATGGACACGGATATGGACACGGACACGGATATGCACACGGACACAGACACACACACACAAAAACCAGCAGAAAGGGAGTAGTACTCTAATATAGTCAGAGAGAGAATGACTGCACTGAGGCCAGCTTGTGTGTGTGTCTCCAAGTCCAGACTGAAAAAGCTCACTGATGAAGTGAGTGAGACTGCCATGAGGGACACGGACACGGATATGGACATGACACGGATATGGACACGGACATGGATATGGACACAGATATGGACACGGTCCGTATCCATGTTCTTGTCCATAGCAATTTCCAATGAATAGCAATTTCCAATGAATTTCTTAGTTATTACAAAAGATATCCTGTGTAAAGATTTTGAGTTGGGAGCCCTGCTATTGGCACGTGAACATTTTGTTGCCCATGTTGGGGTGGGTGAACTACGCGTACAGCTTCGTAGTGCTAAACCGTCTACCCTAGAGGCTGCTATAAATTTGGCTTCAGAGTTAGAGCTTATAAGGGACTTGGAACACAGTGAAACAGCAACTAATGCTAAAACATGTGGGGTGTCAAGTAGTTCCCCTGATCCTGAGATGACTATTTTGTTACAGACAGTAGAAAGTCTATGTCAAGTGGTGAAGACACTCAAAGTGACTGTGGATAAACTTTCAGCTTCTCAAGCTAGTAATAGGCCTACTCCTGCAGTTAGAGCTCCTAGGATGGGACCACAAACACCTAGTCGCAGTTCCAAGGAGTGCTCTGAGGTATGCTGGGAATGTGGATGCAATTGGCATTTTAGGAAAGACTGCCCCTATTTGTCGGGAAACACAAGGGAGTGAGTGGTGAGGGCCAGCGACTCACTCCCCTTAGTTACTTATCGGGCCTACAAATTAGCGTTTTAGGTGCGGGTCACGGTGTTGGGGTATTTTTGCCTGCTAAGGTGGAGGGTGTAAGCTGTAATCTATTGGTGGATACTGGTGCCCAAGTTTCTGTAGTAGCCAAAGAGTTCTGGGTGCAGGCTACGAATGGTGGGTCCAAGCTTTTACCCTATACTGGGACAGTGTCCGCTGCAAATGGGGGACAGATGAGCATTATGGGGAAGTGGGCAGCTGTATGTCCAATGGGTTCACTCGCCTTAGTGATTGAATTTTTAGTTGCAGACATTCCATTGCATGATGTTTTACTTGGCACAGATTTTATGCTTAAATTTTGGGCGGTAATCAATCTAGGGGGGAGCTGTTGTGAGATCATGGGCAAACAATAAAGTCCGACGGGTAGTGGTGCAAGAAGATGTGATTGTCCCTCCCTGTTGCGAGTTTATAATCTCGGGTAGTATAGACGGGGTTTACAAACAATCTGTGGAAGGGATGTTGGAGCCTTCTACTAGTGTGGCTGATGATATCTTAATAGCATGGGCTCTGTGTCGAGTGGAAAAAGGTACACTGCCCCTTAGGGTTCTTAATGTAACTGAGGGGGAGCTTACTTTAAGAAAGGGAATGGCGGTGGGTACCCTGCATGTGGATGTAGTGATGGGTGAGGATCCTGTAACTACTGAATGTGTGGCTGAGGGGACGCAATGGACCCCAGATTCATTGTTGAGACAATTTGGGTTAGAGAGCAGGGGTTTCACAACAACTCAGTTACAAGCTGTTTGAGAATTATTGTGTGATCATTTCTCTGTTTTCCGCCGAGATGATTCAGATCTGGGTAGGACACACCTGACCCACCACCAGATAGACACCGGCCAAGCTAAGCCAATTAAACTGGCACCTCGCAGAGTACCTCTCCACTTGCAGCAAGAGGTGGCAGAGCATGTCAAGCAAATGCAAGAGCAAGGCATCATTCAACCCTCCTGCAGTCCCTGGCAGCGCCTGTTGTGAGGAAAAAGGATGGGGGTTTGCGCTTTTGTGTTGACTATAGAAAGTTAAACGAGGTAACAAGAAAAGACACTTACCCCCTCCCACGTATTGATGATGCCCTAGATAGCCTGCATAGTGCTCAGTGGTTTTCCACCCTCAAGTTCTAGCTGACCTACAGTGGACCACGTGTTTGGTGTATTTAGATCACATAATTGTATTTGGTCGGGACTTTGCAGAGCATCTCCAACGGTTAGATCAGGTATTGTCAAAACTAAAGATGGCCCATCTTAAAGTGAAACTGTCAAAGTGTAATTCAGCAGAAGGAGTAATGGTAGATCCGGATAAAGTGGAAGCTGTGCGAGGTTGGCTCACCCCTAAAAATCAGATGGAGGTGCATAGCTCTTTGGGACTCGCATCATACTACAGACGGTTTGCAAAGGGTTTTGCGGAGTGGGCTAGGCCGTTACACAAGTTGACTGAAAAGGGAAGACGGTTTTATTGGGATGAGGGGTGTCAAGAGGCGTTTGAAAATTTGAAAACCTGTCTTATTTCCGCTCCTGTTTTGGCATATCCTGATCCACAGAGAACCTTTATTTTGGATACAGATGCGAGCGATGCTGGTATTGGTACTGTCCTTTCGCAAGAGGTGGATGGCTTGGAAAGAGTGGTAGCTTATGCAAGCAGGGCCCTGAGTAAACAAGAACGCAAATACGCTACAACAAAGAAAGAACTGTTGAGCGTAGTGACCTTTACAAAGTATTTTAAACATTTCTTGCTTGGTAAAGAGTTTATTCTTAGGACTGACCATAATTCCCTCAGATGGCTACATCATTTTCATGGGGTGGAGGGGCAGCTTGCAAGGTGGCTAGAACAGCTTATGGCGTTCCAATACAAGATTGTTAACAGACCGGGCAAAGCTCACAATAATGCCGATGCATTATCCAAGCTACCGGGGTATATGGTTAATCAGACAGGGGATCCATTATCTCAGATTTGTGCGTTGGATCAAAAGGTAGGGGGAGCGTCCACAGGTGGAGTCAACACGGGATCCTCTGCTGGGGAATGATGTTTTGACCAAGGCTCAACATTTGGACCCAGAAGTAAAAATGTTGAGAAGACAAGAGGGAGACCGACGGGCATGGCTGAACACTTACCCTTTTTTGAAAAGATTTGGGTTGGTCTGGGACCAATTACAGGTGCAGGGACAGAGGTTGGTACGGGTGTTGCCTTCAAAACCAGGGTTACCTGCAAAGACCCAAATAGTCCTGCCTGCATCCCTTGTGCCTGGAGTATTGCAGCAGTTGCATAATCAAACCACAGGGGCTCATTTGGGTGTTCAGAAACTGCAAGGAAAAGTTAGGGACCGCTTCTACTGGCCGGAATGGTTTAAGGAGGTGCAGAGATGGTGCCAAGAAAGCATTGAATGTGGGTCTCATAAACAATCTGGGGTGACCCCGAGGGCGCCCATGGTGATATCTGCCACCTCATCGCAGGGCATTCCAGCTGGTCTGCTACATCTGCTGCGGGGAGGATGCCCGAGGTTGATGCCAGCAACGTTGGCTGCTGGGGGGTCTTGTGTTCCAGCTGCTTCAGCTGGGGAGGCAATTAGTCTGCCTGCCACAGCTGTTAATGGGGAGCCCCATCTGCCAGGTGTTAAAGGGCTTTCCCAACATGACATGGAACCATTAACTCAATCATCACAGCTGGTGGATGGGGGGTCATAGCTGGTGGATGGGCCTGTTCCGGGTGACGAGGGTCGGCTGGGGTGAGCACAAAGACGGCCCACATGGTGTCAGGACTATGTTGTCTCTTTGTAAGGAGGACTGATTGGACTTAATTGACACAGACTGCACTCACTCACCTGGGGGTAATGATGACAAATGAGACCGAGTTCTTTTGATGGGGGAAGGGCTCACATCGCGGGAGAGCGTCAGAAAGAGAAGCAGGTTGTGGGCTGCTGGGGTCTGACAGACACAGACAGGGAAGTCTGCTTTTAAAGTTTTCTTGTGTGTGTGTGTGGCGTGTGTGCGTAACGTGGGCCCAGTGTTTTATGAATTGATTATAAAATAAAGTATTTTATTGTCAGCTTGCCTGATTTTTCGTGTTCCGTCCCGGACCCCGGTATAATTAAAGGTGGTGGCCGCCTCACTGGTAGTATACCGAGGGTCCAATAGAGCCAATTAGTGGCAGCTAAATCCTTATTACAATATCTTTTCCCACTGCAAACCTAGGGAATAAAAGACTAACTATGGAATTTATGTCCATTTAAAAAAGTAGCTTAAACCCACTATGTGTAAGTTTTATTTTTTCCGTATGAGAATTTCTCCCATCTATCGGTGAAGTGGTATACTGCACACGTTTGAATAAAATGTATTAGCCCTTCCCTTCCCACGGTCCTCATTTCCAATGGTCCTCATTTTGAAAATGGCGGCGCAAAATGGATATTCTCATTTGGTACCCAGCCACATCTATATATAAATTGAAATTACCAAGTTTACGGGAACAATACAATTTATTAATGGAGGTAATTACCTTCGTTTTACATTTTTAAAATAAAAAATGTATTTTTAATAAAAGACGAAGATAAATAGAAGATAAATCCTACACATAGTGGCTTTAAACAACTTGTACTGTAAATATCTATTGGCATCAGTGTTCTGATTGTTTAGCGTTCAGCAGCAATAAAATATCCTTCAGTTTGGAAGAATTTGGCCAACAAGTGTTTATGGTGTCATGGATCATTACATACACTCAACAGAAACACGAAAGAAGTTTTATTTTGCTACAATACTTGTGTTGAAATATCAGCAAACACCATTAACCATTCGGTGAGTTGCACATATTTTTAAAACAATTTTTTATTGTTGTTTTAAAGACCTACAGACCGTGCCTATTTTAAAGCAGGGAGAGGTGATTCTAAATTTCCCAAATAGCTGAGTCAGGACCAGTCGTCAAAATTTTGGTGTCAAGCACCCTGTTCAATTTCAGACAAGCCAACTATTCTCTGCGTCGGTTTAGTCTTCTTGCAGGAGTAAGTGTTCAGAGGGCATAATACAGATCTTACAGGAAATTCATGTGGTAGGTAAGTCTCCTCTTCAGAAATGCATTTCAGATGCATGTCTTGGTTTATTTGTTATCCATTTATTTATCATTTTTAATGTTCAATATCCTAGTCTAAACAGATATTTTATAAATTTAGATGGAGGTATACTGATAATTTATTCAATAGCACTTTTATAACACGTGATGGCGCTCACTTAAAACAATTTAGGCTATGTTTGTTAGGCCTTGACGTAAGCTACAAATGACCAATAATACAGAATAGGTTACTCGTTTAATTTCAGTTACACTTGAATAGGCTACTGCATGTCTACTAATTAACAGCCTGTTCCCCAAACAATATCACTGAGGCAGGGGTAAGTTACCTCCAAGAGTACAGCTAGAAATCTAGAAATTTTTAAAATAATTTAGGCCAGACATTAATTTATAATATTAAAATGCTTAGCCCACCAGAATCGCTTATTGCTCCTTTAAGTAAAGGCAGTGTTTAATCTATTTCATTGTACATGACATGCTCATGAGAAGAGCAGTAGCTTTAGAATAATAATAAAAGATTATCATCAATGGAGAGGAGAGATGTCTTCCAAGACTACAAAAACTTCAATATGAAAACGTAATTGTTTCTATTGAGAACGGAAAAATATACGCCTACTTTTGGTTTTGCTGATGATTCTGTAGACATTCTCAGTGCTCTAAAACCCGGCCTTGGATCCAAATTCGCAGCCTTGTGTGTTGTTTTATACCTTCATCATTTGATTTTCATATGAACACTGTGTCCCTTCACATTTTTTTTTTAGTTTTTAGCATGAATTAATAGGTTATAGTTCAATGTAGTGTAGCTTGAAAAAATGTGCAGAACAAAGTTTTGATATTGTTTTTGTTTATGTTTCTCTCTAGAAAAGGTTCTTGCTGAGAAAGAAAACTGGTGCTTGAGTAAAGAGATAACAATGACAAAAAAAACTGGGTGTTAAAGCTATGATCTCCGTTTCTGAAAATCACTTGAGCCTCTGAGACAGATTTGAAAAAAGCATCCCCCCAAAACCAAATACGGTTCCTCACCTCAGTGTACAATGATTACTCCCCCCTAGCTGCTAAGCTAATCACGGGGGAGTAATCGGAAACGGAGGAGGAGTGGGAGGGGACGATGCAGGAGGAGGCGGGATGACGAGGAGCAGGGGAGACGAGGGGATTGGATTGAGAGTAGGAGCCAATGGGAACCATCCATTGGTCAATTTCTATGCTGTATTACGGCTGATAGACTGAATGGATTTTTTCCATTCTTTTGATTATTCATATTGTGAAGATCGGTCCACAGTACCATAATCACAATATAAATGAAGTTGATAATAATTACAAATATTCAAAATCGTAGACCATAGCTTTAACTCACGCCAGATTGTGCCATATCTTGCTTCAGCGGGCCTGAGCAAGACTTCACATTTGTACATTCACCAACTTTGCAAATCTGCATATTTGCACTTCTATTATTTGTACATTTTTACTACCTTTTTTTGTTTTGTCTGTCTAATGTTAAATGTTTAATGTGCCTGTCGTGTTTTAGTAAATGAGTAATGGAAATGTGTTTAGGTTGGTTGTAGTTTTGTTTTGACACTGTATTAGGTCATGTCAAAGCCCCATTTGCTGAGAAATAATTTCCCCATGGGGACATTAAAGTTCTCTATCTATCTATCTATCTATCTATCTAACACAAAAAAGAACACAAACACATTCTAAATATAAGGGAATTACATAAATCATTTATGACAGAGTTTAGACTCCACACAACATCCACAGCATTGCTGAAATACATTTGGCTCAGTTCCTGCATTACTGCAATTTTACAATTTCACATGTTCTTAAGCATAAAATATACTTAGTGGACTTCACTCCCATTAGTGTTGTCATGTACCGTTTGTTTTCAAACACTTTCAAATAAAGGAATGAGATCCCACCCACTATCTCCTCTCTCTCAAACTCAAACACTACATATCTTTAGTCACTCAGTACAGAGAGGCATTCACAGGAAGAATCTGGAGACAACGTCCAGCAATGATACTGCAATTCTTGCTTGATTTGCTTGATGTAAAAGGATGGCTAATTATTTTTTGTGTTTTCTTGATTTTAGTGGATCTGATCAAAAACAAAGACCCCCCACATTATCCTCCTGGACCCTGGCCTCTACCAGTAGTTGGTAATATCTTCACAGGACAAGATTTCAAAAGTCATGAAAAGGTAAGAGACAAAATGTCAAACTGTATTGGCTATTGATTGTCTGTTTCAGAATAGGTCCAGTGAAGTAAATGAAGTAAATTACTTTAAATATCCATCGGGTCAGTGTACTTTTTCATTATTGTATTTTGGATGTTACATGGTAAATTATTTAAGACTTGATATGAATTTTCACAGTTACGTATGACTTGTTAAATAGAAGCCAAAGGGTCCGTGTAAGGCTTTGCCGTGCTTTCTCACTTATCTGTGAATTCACAGGCATCTGCATCTTTGCATTAATAGCTGGCAAAGCTGGCAGCTTTGTGAGAATTATGGATCGTGTAAAGGCATGTTTGTGTAGCTTTCATTCTTTCAGAGTGGGTGGGGGTTACGTCTCCATCCAAACCATCAACCGTATAACCAAAATATAATTTATATCAAACTCATTAATTGCATTACTGTCTCTGACCATCTACAATCCTGAAATGATTGTGCGGAGCCGTTTCAACAATAGCCTATTCTATGTGACAACCACGTGAAGCCTAGGCTGTAACAATTCGCCAGGTTCAAGAATGAGCCCAAGTCAGGTTACAGGTAGGACTGAGGATTTGATCGTCTCCAGGCAGTCTGCTAGTTATATAGGCCTAGGCAAGCGGTCCCACCTGAACCTGGACACCCACCCCTGTCGTGAATGGTTCCGTCCAAACACGAAGCAGAAATGAAAAGTTGGAGTATTGTAGCCTGGCCTCTGCGACTAATAAGCTTTTAGGAGCTTAGTCTGGCAAACCTACCATAATACCCGCCTTCTGAGAGGCGGGCTTCACCTGCATCTATCAAAGCCATCAAAGCTTGTTTCTCATTGGCTCCCACGTTTTTGGGAACGGAAATGCTCTAAAACGGCAGCTTCGCCAGACTGACTAGTTCGCGAAATTCAATGTAGCATCACAGGAAGTATGGGTGGGCCCAAGCTAGGAATATTGGCTAATACTTACTCAGTTTCAATATTTCAATATTCATTGTTTCAAAAATCACATTTGGAAATCGATAAAATTAAAAAATAACCTAATTTATCCATTTGTTGAGTAGCCAAAGTAAGTTTTGAGTCAATTTTCCATTTTCTTCAAGTGAATTCTGCAAATGGAACAAAGCACTGCAAATCATTTCCAATCTCAAATAAAATTAAATGCAAAATAAATGACAAATTATGACAGCATTAATTTAAACTGAGAAAAGTCTGTTAAGACTGCACATTGTAAATGGGACATAACCTATGCACATTTTTTAGCTAGCCAATATGCTACATTATCTTTTTACTTTTGCAGCTTACTGAGGTATATGGAGATATCTACAGCTTAAGGTTGGGAAGTTATAAAACCGTGTTTATATCAGGATACAAAATGGTGAAGGAGGCCCTAGTGACCCAGTTGGACAGTTTTGCAGACCGCCCTGTCATTCCTCTTTTCCACAAGGTCTTTAGAGGATATGGTGAGTAAAGAAAATCATGCTAATGCATGTTTACAGCAATGCTATATCTATATATATATATATATATACATTTTTACTCTATTGATCTCTATGAATTAGGGGTTGGTTTAAGTAACGGATACACATGGAAAGTGCAGAGGAAATTTGCCAGTGCCCATCTGAGACACTTTGCTGAAGGGAAGAAAACCCTGGAGAACCACATTACGCAAGAGAGCCACTACTTGTGTGAGGCATTCAAGGAGGAACAAGGTATGCCTTAATGCGTTCAGGAATTAACACTGATTAGTGTAAAAATAGTAATAATTAGCCTATTGCCATAAGAGCTTCTTAAAGGAGAAGTCCGGTGTGACTTGGACCTGGACTGTACTGGAAGATGTTACCGAGTACAAACATATATCCAATGCTCACCTCCGTTCGACCCCAGCATTCCGCATTAAACCGTTTTTAGCCGAAGCTTTCATTAACCTTACACTGCTAGCTATAGGGGCACAGCTTTGCCTATGCAGCTAAATCTCAGACTTCTGAGGGCCCTGAAATTTAAAACGAGACAATGAGAACTTTGAAAGTGTACAGGTACTTTATTAAAAAGACAGTTTATAAAGACAGTACCTTCTCAGAATTTCCCAGTCGCCATCTTGAAGTTAAATCATGATAAGTCGATTGACGAGTTACAACCTTATAAATGTCTTTGGTCAAACTCTTTTAAGTTTCATCATTTGTTGGTAATTTAGTGCTCATGTAGACTGTCACCATATATTTTCTGCTGAAATCCAAGCACTTCTACAGAATATAATTTTCAATCTGTTCCCCTGTCCTGTGTGTTCGCCAATCGACTTATCGTGATTTAATTTCAAGATGGCGGTGACCACAAAATTCCGTGAAGATACTGTCTGTATATACGGTCTTTTTAATAAAGTACCTTTTACTTTCAAAGTTCTCATTGTCTCGTTTAAAATGTCAGGGCCCTCAGAAGTCTACCAATGAAGTGTGGAGTTACTTTGAACCTTGTTAATGGTGTAAAAATAGCGATTTATCTGCATAGGCTAAGTTGTGCCCCTATAGCTAGCAGTGTAAGGTTAATGAAAGCTTTGGCTAAAAACGGTTTAATGCAGAATGCTGGGGGTGAATGAAGGTGAGCATTGGATATATGTTTGTACTCGGTAACTTCCAGTACAGTCCAGGTCCAGGTCACACCGGACTTCTTCTTTAAAGCATTTTTTTACATGTCTTGTTTTTTTTGTCCTGAAGAGCCATTTGAACCCCAATTCACGCTTAACAGTGCAGCAGCAAATGTCATCTGGTCTGTCATCTTTGGGGGCCGGTTTGAATACAGTGATGAAAGGTTCCAGAACTTTCTCCGGGCAGATGCTGAGGCAATTCTTTTGGCAGGGACAGATCAGGCACAGGTACTGTCTCAGGCACAAGATTCCAATAGGGTCTGGCTGCAGACCTGTACCTCAGAGCTGCACCACAGACCTGCACGCTCTGTCATCCAAACTTCCTCTGTCACTTGCAGGGACGGATTATGGGTCGTGTGGGCCCCTGGGCAAAATGTTCGCCCCACCCCTCCAAAAAAAAACGCCAGCATTGTCTGGGATGGCTAGTTGCTACGTCATCATGCCACTTTTGGGTCCAAACAAAACTATATTTGGCCGCTTTTTACCTCGGAAAAAGTGAAAAGAAGGTGGCTTGAGATTTGGATCTCAAATTATAATCAGGCTACCTCACGTTAATGTTATCAGAATGTTGTGGAGAAGCGCGCTCATGTAGTTGAGAGGTGGCCGGGCGTTAGCTTGCCAGATCCAAGTTGTCATGTAATCTGACGATGGTATAAGGTGCAACAAATAGACCCAACAAGAAATATGATGCCAGATTTTTTTTGCGGTCAAAATAATATGTGCTGTGAATTTCTTGCCAACTAGAGCCACGGCGGGCAAATGATAAATGAAACCTATTGTCCTACCTTAAAACTTCGTAGCTACAGTTTGTTGTCTTTAGCTGTGCGATCCTTTTGTCTTGGCTCATGGAAGTCTTTATCAGTTTTCAAGGATTCAAGGATTCAAGGAGTTTATTTGTCACATACATTGAGTTACTAACGTAAAGCCATGTAGTGAAATTGCATTGAAGAGAAAAGATGGATAAAGGGAAAGAAGAAGAAAAAAAAAAATAATAATAATAGTAATAATAATAATAACTAGAGAATGTAATTCCAGGGAATTACGTTTGCATGAAAATGCAGTGCAATTTCTAAGTTAAATAATTTATAGAGTTAATAGTGGGATAGTTGAACGTTCAAATTAATTTAATAGTTAAAATTAATTTAGGAAAGAGAAGAATGAAAGAAATAGAGAGAAGGAAAAGAAAGACAAAAAGAGAAAGAGAATAAAGATGTTATGATGGTAATAGTAGTATGGAGTTGTCTTAGCTGAAGTGAAATAGTATATATGCTAAATAGGCTAAAATGCTAACTATGCTAACAATACTAATCATGCTAACAGTGGTACTCAGTGGACATAGCTGATGATAATTAGCATATATGCTAATCATGCTAACTATACTAGCTATGCTAACAATGCTAATCATGCTAACAGTGGTACTCAGTGGACATAACTGACGATAATTAGCATATATGCTAATCATACTAACTATGCTAATCATGCTAGCTATGCTAACAATGCTAATCATGCTAACACAGGTACTCAGTGGACGTAGCTGATGATAATTAGCATATATGCTAATCATGCTAATATGCTAGCTATGCTAACAATGCTAATCATGCTAACAGTGGTACTCAGTGGATGTAGCTGATGATAATTAGCATATATGCTAATCATGCTAACATGCTAGCTATGCTAATCCTGCTAACAGTGGTACTCAGTGCTAAGTCACCTACTACCAGTCATGACTTGCTAGGGTACTTCAGGTTACAAGAGTTAATAAAAATAAGGTGTCATAGTAGTGTAGTGTGGCATTATATAGTTCTATTAGTTTGAAACATTTCAATAGTGTATTATGGCAATGAGGATGTATAGGGACGTGTGGTGTAGTAAGGTGATGAGAGCCAAAGAAGAAGAGAGAAAGAAAGAAAGAGATAGAGGGTCAGACTATAAGCTTAAAACATGAGATACATAGAGAGAGAGAGAGAGATTAAGAGAAAGAGTAGAAAGAGACAGACAAGAAAGAAAGACAGAGAGAGAAAGAGAGAATTGAAAAAGAAGAAAGAAAGAGATATAGATAGATATATAGAGAAAGAGGTAGAGATAGATAGATAGAGGGAGAAAGAAAGATAGATAGATAGAGTGAGTGAGAGAGAGTGTGTGTGTGTGAGAGAGAGACAGAGAGCGAGAGAGAATTGGGAGTATAATAGAAAGATGGATAGATAGATTGGCAGATACAAAGATGGAGATAGATAGACAGATAGAGAGATAGATAGAGACAGAGGTAGAGATAGATAGATAGAGGGAGCAAATTAGAGGTATAAGTGATAAATCGATTGACAGAGAGAGATAGAGAAATATAGAGGTAGAGATACATAGAGGGAGAAAGAAAGATAGAGAGAGAGAGAGAGTGTGTGTGTGTGTATGTGTGTGTGTAAGACAGAGAGAGAGAGAGAGAGAGAGAATTGGGAGTATAATAGATAGATGGATAGATAGACTGGCAGATACAAAGATAGATAGATAGATAGATAGAGACAGAGGTAGAGATGGATAGATAGAGGGAGAAAGAAAGACAGGTAGAAAGAGAGGGAGAGAGGAGGTCTGTGGTAGTAATGGGGTAGTAGTAAGTAGTCACAGTAGTGAATTGTAGCATTATATAGTAGTATTATAGGTTAATACAAGTCAATAGTGTATTATGGCAATGAGGACTTTTAATTTGAAACAGTTAAAACAGGTGGAGGAGACTTGTGGATGGTAGTCTGCAGTCTAAAGCTGGATTTATACTTCTGCGTTGCGTCGTTGCAAACCTTCGCCGACACCAATTAGACCTTCGGCGACACTACGCAACCACCTTTCGTGCGCATGAAAAAAATCCTGACTACGCGTCAAAGTGTCGCCGACACGGTACGCAGACCGACGCATACGTCATGGATTGTAATTGGTCCGCTTTACATCAATTCCAGTTCTCCGCCTTTCCAGTGCGTTGTGTGTACAAGACCGGCATTTTTCAACTTACATAAATGGCCTTATAACTACCCATTCAACTGACAAAGACAGTTGACCATAGAAAGTAACGACCTGATAACTATGCTTATTAACCAGACAAAGCTTCCCATCAACGCATCCGACACAGTTTGGGAAGTTCCACAGTCTCCAGAAATCTCCGGCTATCGTTTCCCACTGGTTAGTTGACGGACAGGGCAAAAACTCGGGCTGCAGTTTTGCATACCTCTGACACAATAGATGACACTGTGGATGAGGACAGCTTGTAGCAACGCAACGACCGGAAAACGCACACGAAAAGGACCCTTTCTGAACTCAATAACCCTCTAGCGTTGTGGCAGTGAACTGCCACGCGTAGCAATTACGCGGACGCAGAGGTATAAATCGACCACGGAAGTATAAATCAAAAACGTCGGCGAAGTTGTCTGCGACGGTGTCTGCGACGACGCGACGCAGAAGTATAAATCCAGCTTAAGTAGTTCAATGTGTTAGGGGGAACTTGAAACCATTAATAGTAAGGGGTGACTTGAAACAGTTGACAGTTGAGAGCAGTTCAAACGAACATTCTAAGACCCATTATGACTCATTGTTCCAACCGACACTCTAGCAGGAAAAGTTTGAGCTTATGGAGACAAAAGTTTGATAGATAAACTGCAATAGTTTAAAAAGTATAGGACTTAAAAGGTTGAAAATACACACAGTACAAGGCATGACCGAGCCCTCCGGCACAAAGTTTCAATTAAGTTTCTAGCTTAAACGGTTGAAGCACAGTTAAGTCTGATAGAAGACAAGACACCCAGTCAGAACTCTCTACACTCTAAAGTCCCCATTTAAAGTCAATGAAGTCAAAATTTTTATAGTTTTTTAGTAATAATTTAAAAAGTATAAAAGTCAGAATTTAGAAAAGTCATAGCACAGGTCACATGAGCGAGACCTACGAAACAAAGTTTGAACCAAGTTTTTTGGTTAAGCGGTTCAGGCTGAATTAGTTGCGTTAGAAGATAATAAGAATAAGAAGTCGGATAACAATAGTTTGCATTTTCATGCAAACTAATTAGCCATTGGCATTAGTAGCTATTGTACATGAATAGTCCATATAAATAGGATTCAGGATCCATGTAGAAGAGATGTTTTGAGGTCGTGGATTTGTGGCTGAAGTCGGGACGCAGGAGTGACATCAAGTATAGGGGATGACCAACATTGCGTCAGAGATCACAGGATAGCAGCCGACACGCAGGCAGCGCCGTCCTCCTCCAAACACGGCCCCCTGTGAGCCGTCCTCCACTCCACAGGCAACCCCCGCAGTCCTCCACATCCAACACTCACAACGGGTCCCGGGCCCGACCTCCTCCAAGCTCCGCAGATAAAGACGGTAGGGTAGACAGTGAAATGACGGTCGGTCGGAATGCATCATTTAAAGTATATTCACTTCGCAAAAAATGTCCAAACCAACAAGCTCCTCCAAACCCACAGAGACCCCGCCGAAAACCAAACAGAAGTGACAACCACATTCAAGGGTACCTGTAGGCCACAGCACAGTGCCAGAAATGAAAAAGAAAAACGCAAAAAAGCCCAGAAAGGATGAAAAACAAAGTGGAGGTACGGTCAACGGCAGCCATCGTACAGCGCCATCACCATAGCAACCATTTGCGATTGTAGATCTACTTTTATTAAATTACTTTTCGTTCTTTTACTTTATGCCATATAGATGTAAGAGGGCAAGCATACTATAATACAGATTGAAACAAACAACAACAAAAAACACGTTGCGCCCATAGACTATATAAAAACGGTTGCGTCAAGAAAAATCCGTGTGCATTTGCTATTACTGACCAATTAGGCTGAAATTAACGATACTCCTTCTTGCAAAGTCATCCACTAATTCATCAAAGTTAAGCTGTCTAATCAACTCTGATTCGATGGCCAGAAGTGACAGTGAATTTAGACGGTTTTGGCACATCCTAATCCTGAGTTCATTTTTAATGCGAGTGAGTTTGGAAAATGAGCGCTCCCCTTCACAGTTTGTAATAGGCAGGGTCAAAAAAAGTCGAAGTGCTATGTACACATTTGGAAAGGTTGATTGCAAATCAAAATCCATCATTGTTCTGAGCATTTTACTTGGGCATGTCTCTTTTTCTGACATGAATGACTTGTACTGCATCAGTTCATCTGCCAGGCTCATGTTCAGATCTGAAGGATACGCAGCAACGAGTGAGTTAGCCTTTAAAGTCAGCTCACTGTTGGACATATTTTCAGATAGGTAAAGAGCACCAAATAGCTCAGTTACATGTGTGTATGCACTCAAACGATGGTTAAGACAAGACACAAGTAATAATCAGAGGGCCCTCTAAAAGCCCCCAAAGGCCCCATCCTCCCTAGGACCCCCTGGTAGCCAGAAGCCAGGACCATAATAGGAGGGCCTGAGGGCCTTCTAAAAGTAGGCTCCCATGCACCCATTTCCCTTTAAAGTTCCTATAGCAGGGCCGGGGGTCCCCTGAAAGCACTGCACCCCAAGGGCCCCTGGGCAGCGGCCCCGCTGGCCCGGTCCGTAATCCGTCCCTGGTCACTTGCAATCGACACCAGCACACTACGGTGCCTGCAATGTCACTTGCAATTGACACAAATAAACCGGAAATAAAGCCATGTACACATTAAGCTTTTTGAAAACAATCACTGAGGTGGATAAATCTGAAAAAGCCACCTTTGTTGTGTGTACAGCGAAAACGGAGAGATTCAAGCTAAGATTTTTTTAGAACACAACCGTCTCTGATTCAAACAAGTTCGGTTGCCATGACACAGAGGAAATTTTACGCTCCAGATTCCAACGTAACAATCACAACAATAAATAGACAGACATTAATAGCAGATTATGATTGCAATGGATAAAAAACATGTTTTGTTTTTTTTCCATCTTAAAACGGGACATTTGAACAAAATTAATAAACTTTTTTAAAAATATGTTTTTAATTAAGTTTTTTTTTTTTTTTTTAAGTGTTACCTTGGAGCAACATTGTACCATAACGGCAGAAACATTCACTTCAGATTGCAAATGCGAAAATGAATGGAGCAGGTACCATAGAGTGCAGATGTCGACGTCACGTGTAGAGGAAGTTTGGATGACTAAGTGTGCAGGTCTGTGGTGCAGCTCTGAGGTGCAGGTCTGCAGCCAGACCCTTCTCCAAGATTCTGGCAAAAAAAGTTGTGATGTGCTGGTGATTTCACAGACCATCAAATCATTATTCATTGGATTCCAATAGATTACACCTTTGAGGATAATCAGACACATACTTTCCTCAGTGATCTTCTATTTATCTTCGTCTTTTATTAAAAATATATTTTTTATTATAAAAATATAATGTAAAACGATGGTAATTACCTCCATGAATAAATTGTAGTGGTAATTTCCATATATGTAGATGTGGTTGGGTACCAAATGAGAATATCCATTTTGCGCCGCCATTTTCAAAATGAAGACCATGGGAAATGAGGACCGTGGGAAGGGGAGGGCTAATACATTTTATTCAAACGTGTGCAGTATACCACTTCGCCGATAGATGGGAGAAATTCTCATTCGAAAAAAATAAAACTTACACATAGTGGGTTTAAAGGAGAAATCCGGTGTGACTTGGACCTGAACTGTACTAGAAGATGTTACCGAGTACAAACATATATCCAATGCTCACCTCCGTTCACCCCCAGCATTCCGCATTAAACCGTTTTTAGCCGAAGCTTTCATTAACCTTACACTGTCACCTATAGGGGCACAACTTAGCCTATGCTGAAGTTCTCATTGTCTCGTTTTAAATGTCAGGGCTACCAGTGAAGTGTGGAGTAACTATGAACCTTGTTAATGGTGTAAAAATAGCGATTTAGCTGCATAGGCAAAGCTGTGCCCCTATAGCTAGCAGTGTAATATTAATGAAAGCTCCGGCTAAAAACGGCTTAATACGGGATGCTGGGGGTGAACGGAGGTGGGCATTTGATATATGTTTGTACTCGGTAACATCTTCCAGTACAGTCCAGGTCCAAATCACACCGGATTTCTCCTTTAAGTGCCATAAATGCATAAAACATCTTATCCAAAGATCCCATTTATATCAGTGTTGGTGTACAACTCTTTTCCAGCTTTACAATGCATTCCCTGGCCTCTTTCACTACCTGCCGGGCCCCCATCAGACTGTACACTCTAACTATGAGAAATGCACAACCTTTCTGCGAGAAGAGATTCTAAAACACATTGAGGACAGAGACCCAGAGAATCCCCGTGATTATGTGGATGTCTTTTTGGCTGAGATGGAAAAGGTGAGACAAATACATTTCAGATAACAAATTGCTTCACAGTCTGTGTAACACTTTGCATTTGTCCTAACCCTAACCTTAGGCAGAAGGACCCAAATGCAAGGCCAGATAAACACAAGTTCTTTTTATTTGGTAATTTAGCTCTTTGGAGTGCACTGGCAGACACATGGTAATCAGAGTAAACAGACACAGAGTACACCAAATTACACTGACTAAACAGACAGCACTACTAACACAGACAGAACTTCTAATAGAGGGCAGAGCTGCCAACATACAGTGATTACCCAATGTGCACAGACGACCCAATCAAGAGTGACAAACAGGAACCCACATAAATATCCCACCCAACGAACCAATAATTACCCTGAAGTGCAAAAATAATCAGTAGCAGGTGCAGATAATGACAATCAGGACCAGGAGTTGATTACAGATGGAAAGGCGTGGCCACACTGAACACAGAAAATCCCCACCAGGTGTCCCCAAAAAATCATGGCGTCAGGACAAATTCCTGATAATAAGGGCCAAGCCTTGTGATCAGACTGGATGCCTTGGGAGCCAGAGCCTGACTGGGACCTGAAGCCGGACTGGAGAAAAGGCAGGACACCTCAGGCGCCGAGGCTGAAGCCAGACAGGGCACTTTAGGAGTCAGGCTGGAGCTGAAGTCTGGTGCGGGGCCGGAGTCGGAATGGGAACTGGAGTGGGATTGTGTGCCAGCACTGGAGAAGCCGGGACAGGAACTAGACGCGGAGCAGGAAGCATAGCCTGGTCATGAGCAGGATGAGAAGCCGAAGTGCAGAAACAGAATCAGAAGCAGGAGTCAGAGCAGGATCAGAAACAGGCGTTGAGACTAAAGGGAGCTTGGGAGCCAAGCGCAAGGCAGGAACTGGTACTGGAGTGCAGAGTTCCAATGTTTATTGTTCATTTTACAGAAATGTATATTTTCCTATGACAAGGCATCAGCAAAACTTGTGTGCTCCTCCAGAATCAGGGCCATCTTCCCCTCAGAGCTTTTTGCAGTCAGCAGTGTTTTTCTTACAATATGAAAGACACTGTAGAAACCAACTGATATAAACCACACAATCACCTAACACCCTAGTTTTGAATGTCAGCTGGTAATGTTGTTTATATAATTTATGTTTTATACAAGAGATTTTGTTTAAATCAATCACGTAGGCCAACAATGATGGCATTATAATTTATATTGATACATTCATTTATGTATCGTTAATTTAATATTCTTTGGAAATTCTTTCAGTAATTAGTTCTTCTAAAGAGTTCTTCCTACTCTCTCAGGACACTAATGAGAAGGCAGGGTTTAACCTTGAGGCCCTGGTGATCTCCACCCTTGAGATGGTAGAGGCTGGCACAGAGACTTTGGCCTCAACACTCCGCTGGGCCCTGCTTTTCATGGTAAAGTACCCCGAGATACAGGGTAGGTCATTAGAATCACTGCATTACATAGAACATTCCAATAGCCACTGAGAACAATCAAGTTAAAGCAGCACCAAGGAGTTTTGAAAATCACACCCTCTACAGATTGTAACGGAAGCTTGCCATAAGGCAAGTCAATTGTAGTTTTACTAGAACTACAGATCGCTACCCTTATTGGGCAAACTTGTTTAGTGCCATTAATTAGTGAAGGCAAATGGCACTCATTTTACTGGCAAGTTCGTTTGAGTCTCGGTCAGCAAAGTGAACAAAACTTTTTTCAAGTCCTTTCGTTCATTTCGTTCAATTTATAAAAATATAATTCAAATGTTACCTGTTACCTCCCTAACACATCTACTGCTTACATGCTCACACTACAAACAAGACAAAACTATAATGCTCTAAGAAACGGCAAATATTAATTAATTGTTTACCAAACTGGGTCGTCTGCCTGCACCGTGCCTCTTATCTGGCAAGCGTTTGAGTCGTTCGGTCATCACGTGAAAGCCAATCAGACTTACTAGCAGTGAACAGCTAAACAACATGCCGGTGACAAATGAACGAACGATTCGAAAGCAGTAACACCCGCACTTTCTGGCTCAGACTGCGTTGGTTAAAGTAATGGGGCTGTCACATGATGAACAAACGACTCGAAAAGACCCAAAGACACAAACAGGGAAATAACTCCAATACAGAAACTATATGAAGTTGCGCAAATGCGCATGTGAGACTGAACTAATCTATCCTACCCAGTCGGTGGCGGTCAGAGTTGGGCAAGTTACTTTAAAAAGTAATTATAGTTACTTGTTACTTCTTGCCAAAAGTAACTATTATTGTAACTGTAATTACTGTATTACAAAAGTAACTAATGACCAGGGAAAGTAACTATAGTGTTAATTTTTGCGTTACTGCTAATTCTACTACTAATTAGCATACTAATTCAAAGGTATATTCAGTTACTCATAGTAAAAGTGATAAGTGTTAAATGTGTATTATGCCTGAAATGCACACATAGGCCTAACAGAATGACATATTAACATTGCACACCAATATAGGCCTACACTAATTTACTATTTTTGTGGGACCATGTGAGACAAGACGTCTATAATTTTTTACCAATTTAGTAGAACAATAAAACACTGATGTTTTAGAAATGTATTTATTTAAATTAAACAAGCTACAACAGACCAAAAAAATCATTGCAGTCCGGAGAAAATAAATATAATAAAATAACGATCTAGAGAACATGAGAAGTGCAAAACATCTTGGAGAAGTCTGATCAAGCATCATCAGTCAGCAGAGGCTACCGTAGGCAGAGATCATTGGAGGTGCTCAAGAGAATTGTCTTCGTAAGGTTCTTAAAGGGAAAGTGACTTTTTTTGCTACAACAGTTTGACTTCATAGAACTAATGAGACGGCAAACTGAAGGAATTGCGTGATATCAGGTAGGCCCAATTTCTCTGTAATAGTTGACTCAACCCCTGACTTATCCCATGTTGACGTCTAGCTCACGTTCATTTAAATTCGTGTCATCAGTGACAAATAATGGAGCTCTGATTATGCTAGCTGATTATGTTATCTCAATTGTGCATCAACTTGGATCTTGCAAACAGTTCTGAACAGTCGAGTAACACGAGTAGAAAATATAGCGATATGGTTTGCCGTTTTTAGATTTTTCTCAACAATAAATAATAATAAATTAGCCAATGTCTCCATGCATTGATGGACGGACCCGTGACATCTTGTTCTGGCATGAGATGGTGTGAGGTAGAAGTGGGAGAAGCCGTTCACCTAACTGACAAGTTTGTTTGTGTCTCGGTCGGCAAAGTGAACTAAACTTTTTCGAGTCCTCTCGCTCACTTTATAAAAATATGTGACAGCCCCATTAGCCAAACCTATGCAGTCCCATGTTGTTAGTTCGTTCATTTGAGCTAAATTAATATGCTAGGCTCTCCCAAACACTACTTACACAAATGTTGATCACACCACAAATAAGACAAAACTATAATGCTATAAGAAACAGCAAATATTAATTCATTGTTTACCTGGGTCTTTGGTCTATGCCTGCCCTGCACCCAGTATCTGACAAGTTCTCGCTTTTGTTTTGAGTCGGTCGTTCACCACGTGACAGCCCCACCCTTATTATATACAGTCTATGGCCCCTCTATAAAAGTGTACCAGTTGACCAAAAAGAGTTGAAGACGGAAATGGAGACGACAAAGAATTTCTAGTCAAAGCAGACTGCATAGCTGGCATGTTGCAACTGCTTGGCAAGGTGTAGGGCTAAAACTGTAGTTGGGCTAACTGTAACTGCAAGTTAATATCAAGCAAGATATAACATGCAAATTTTTAGGTCGTCTTATGTGTAGGATTGCAGCACATTTTTGTTTGCTGAAAAATAATCAGTTATTAGGATTATCAGTTTTTTTTCTCTTAGACATAATGCAGTACTGTCTTAGCCTCAGAAAATAGCATAGGATATGCTTTAGCTGTCTGTATGCACTTCTGACACTTGTGAAAATGGATAACTATAATGAACATCATAACCTGGATGTGGAGGGCGGTGGAAGTTTGGTTTAAAATTTGTGTCTATTTACATGCTAAAAAACGATCGATCTGGTTGTTCCAAATTGGTTATGCATAAACAGTTGTATCGTGGTGGTATTCTGTGGATAGTGGTCTGGTTGAGATAGATGTATCCTTTAATTAAATAACCATAAAGTGGGATTCTACTAAACTCTTTGCACTTGCTGCCAATCTGTGACTGTTACGTTAGCAATAAGTGAACCTAGTATTTGATGATGGTGTATATTTGCCAGATCCCGGTGGAATTTCCGTTTACTCTCTTCTGGGCATTTATGCATCAAGACATGATACAGCGAGATAGTCTGCTACTAGCCACAGATTGTTCTTCTACAAAAGGTTGATCCTCAGTATGCCACCTTGTTTGTTTTCATATCCCCTCTACGGTCGAGGCAGTGTTTGTCTGGTAGCCTTTCCCATGCTCGCTCTGTTATGAAGTTTGCCCGGCGATGTCATGTTTTAAAAGTTCCCAATTAATGTTAAGTTCGGAAACCCATTGAATTGCTGTCTTCTTAACACAGCCATAGCCATAGCCTGATTGTGGTTTCAGCGCTCTTTGTAAAAACGATACAAATATGCGTAAACCTTTATTGATTTAATACAACTATGAATAGACCGTAATGCAGTGTATTCATTGTAATGGAACGGATTAATGCATGTACCCAGCACTTTTCAAACCACGTTTAAGTTTATGGTTATTGTCCCCAGCACTTTTAAAAACAAACTGACGCCCTTGGTTTTGCCCTTATCACCCCTCGACCAAATAGGCTCCAAATGGCCTTTGCTTCTTGACACCCCAAGCCCAAACCTGGCCAGGGAGAGACTGAAGGATGTCAGAAGACATTTCTTTATAACAGGCCTCTGGCCTGAACCTGCTGCTGTCCTTCACAAACAAAGAGAGAACACACCCAAACTCATACTGTTGAGAAGACACAGACATTTGAGGATAATCGCACAATAATCATTGAGTTGAGACACACATTGTTTTCGGAACACTTTGTTACATGTCATTATGACTTTCTTTCATTAAAGGTCTCCTTCCAAAATAAACCGTTTAAGACTTGATGTTTTTACATTACCATAGGTCAGCCCAAGTTGTACTTCTATGCTCAACTTCAAAATTCTCTCCTACCCCTGTAGTCTGTATTCGCCTGTGATAGAAAACTGCCGGGAAAAACAAGCGAATCGGAAAAGCCCTACAAATGTAAGTCAATTTGAACATTAGCTATGCAGTTAACCCGCCCTCAAGAAAACGTTAGGCTGCCTGCAGACAGACCCAATAGAGGGAGCGTCACAGTGTTGTTAGCCAATCAGAGGCGATACATTTGCATATCATTAATATTCATAAGAATCCTCTCAAGCTATCCCTGCTCTCGTTTTCACCTAACTAAAATAGCTTCAAACAAGACAACCACAGCATATTTTTTGTCGAAACCAACTCTCATGACATTATTTTAGACAAGAGACCACCACAAAATTAATGAAAAAACGATGGAATGAGACCTTTAAAACACTGGTTTGCCACTCAAAATTGATTTTACATTAGAGATGACATACCACACTGTTTCACCCTTATAATCACACACTTAATATAAAGTGAATTTCTCCCATAATATTAGTTAGTCATGAAACGATTAAAATTTTCTCACAATAGACTGTATATATACAGTCAATGGTGGCGCTAATGCACCTTTCAGTTGGTTGCCGACCACCAAACAGAAAAAAGAGGAACTAATCGATCCCACAAGACGATTAGGTCTACCAAAGTCACATTAAAGATTAGGTCTTTTTTAACTAATCAGTCAAGAACGATACATCTCTAATGTGAGGTGCTTCAAAACATTGGAGTTGCTCACAGCTGACAAACGGTTTGTTCCTGCACATAAACATATCCTAATCTCAATACGAGTGAAATGGAGCTTATATTTCATGTTTGAAATCACTATCTTCTTGTTCTAAACTCGCCATTGCTGTGTGTGGTGTGTACATAAACTGAGGCCTGGCTTGTAGCCTACGTAGGCAATGTCAAAATCTACTCTGGTGCCTTTAGTGGGAGAATGGCGACAACTCCATTCACTGCAATGGTAACGGTGTTTGACAGCAATGGCGGTGTACCCTCAAAAGTTCCAGGAAGTAAGCATAAGCTAAGCGAGACTCAACGTAATTCAATGGAGCACATTGATGGAGCTACACTTTTTCAAGATAAGATGTTTAAACAGTCATTTCCATGCCAGTTGTACATCGAAATCAAATTGTCACGAGTAGTTAAATATGTTGATGGATTGTCACCGTCTAGACCAGGGGTACTCAACTAGAAACCTGAAAGGTCATCTCATAAAATTTCCAATCTTTCCAGGGTCCGGAACAGTGATTGTTTAAATATTTTGAACCGAACAAAAAAATGCAGTAGGCCTAACCCCAAAAGGAACATTTCAACTATGCACAATGTATTGTCAGGAGTCAGTGTGAAAAGTTAGTAGGCTTTCAGTGTTGTCTGTAGATTCATCCAAAGGCAATGAAATGCATTTAGCCTTTTTAACAGCAGATTTCATTTGGTCCAATAAATTAGAGGAATTCAGTTAGTCTCATGCTGCAGTGGAATCAGCGAGGGATCTTTTTTAGTTCCTTCAAACATAGCAATTACTAGCCCTACTTCATTCATACACTTCTTAATAATTTCTGCGTCAGAGAACGGTTCTGTGCTCGCCTAAAACCCATGCCACTCGAAGTGAAGGTTTCAGTTGCACGCTCATATGTTGTGTGTGTGGCTGACCTGCGTGTTGCTTGGTATGATGCTTGCGTCTGGTTTATTTTTCCGGTCCTTAACTTTAGAGTTTAGTGAATTCTGTCTGCCCTTGAATTCACAATTTTCAGAATCCACCTTACTGCTTTTTGCCATGTTTTGAGCGTGCCATGATTTTTGTTTGCTAAAGGAACTGTTCGCAAATCGCTGTTTGAAGGAAAACCTGGACGTCGCAGCTACAGTTGTCATAGTGATAATATACAAACTGATGGGTGCGTACGTAAATTCAATCTGCAACTCTCTGTAGTTCGAAAAAGATGAGCGATTTATTTTTTTCTGTGAATTAAATGAACCGTTTCTGACAGCTCAAAACGGACATAAACCATAAACATAAAGAGCATAGAGATAGATTTTTTTCTCGGTCCATGTCATTGCACATGGGTCCGGACCGGGGTCCGCCAGTTCGTTACCCCTGCCCTACAGTATGTCCACACAAATCTGACGTGTAAAATGAAAACGCATGGCATTTCATGGTCAGTCATGGGAACGGCGTTATAACAATAAGAACATTAGTTAGATTACTCGTTACTAGAAAATATAACGACGTTATAAATGCCATTTATTTTTAATGCCATTATTCCCATCACTGGTGGCGGTAATGCACCTTTCAGTTGGTTGCCGACCGCCAATAAAACAGAAAGAAAAACTAATCGATCCCACAAGACGACTAGGTCTTCTAAAGTCGTATTAAAGATTGGGTCATTATGAACTAATCGGTCAAGAACGACACATCTCTACCATTAATGCCGATAGAGGGCTGCAGCGCAAATTTAGCAAGTATCGTTCACCTTATTATGAGTTGATGGACCACCAAAACGATTTTGAAAACATTCTTTCTAAGGTTTTAAAAATTCTTTAGTGCCGCTTTAGAGATGTTTCCCTTGAATAGTAATGCCATCCTTAAAGGGATCGTTCAGGATTCCGCTGGTGTGTTGATGTCCAAACCAGCAGCATTAAGAAACAGTTGTCTTTTCTGGATCTCAAACTGGAAACTGGTGAACTCCCAGCTAACACAGTTACGTTGCCGCTACGTGGTGGTTACGTAACTTCATCACCAAATATACGTTGCCGCCACGTAAGTTCGGACGTTGCCGGTACGTGCGGGTGAAAGACGCGATCGCGTTGCCGCAACGTATCTTGGCAACGTTTCCTGTACGTAACCACCACGTCGCGGCAACCAGAAGACATACTGGCGACATTGTAGCAACTTTCTTGAGAAAGGTTGCCACAACGTCGCCAGGATGTTAGGGCGGATCTGCATGTGCAGTCCTCATTTGCCCTTTATAGAATTCACAAAATCTAGCTGTCTGGACAAGCCACATTTACATTTTACCTGAATTTTGACTGGTGGCTGTTGCTAATGTTGTGCTTTTGCAAAAGAAAAGGCAGCTGTACACTAACAAATCACAATTTATTATGTTTTATTCAAAATAATTAACTCAATTTTCGTGCCGTTCCATCCAACCCTGTAAAGAACAAGAGAACAACAGGGGCATTTATATTGATTTTACATTCAGTCAAATGTCATTTTACATTTAGTCAACACTTAAACATGAAATAGCACTAGACTTTTTTTTTTGCTGCTGCTGGGTCATTCGCCCTTGTAGCCTACAGGCTAGATTTGTTAGGCGCTTTAAAAGATTTCCTAAGCACAGTACACAATTTATCATTAACAGAGTACATATCAAGGCCCTGAAAGTCCACAATTTTTTAACCTAAAAGTGTGAATCATACAATTACTGGTATTAAACACTTGCTGTACAGAAACCACATTATGTACTTGGGTGACAGCTATTGGAGAGGGCTTTCCACCCACCTCAGTAATCTTTCCTAAGGCAGGCTGAAGGAAGGGCAGTGTATTATTTACAGTACGTAGGATGGATAAGCCAAGTTGAAAACGGTAATCGCTGACGGCTGCTACTATCCCTTCTTCGACTTCTATTCCCCTGCACACCTCTACACCATCTGCTTTGACAAGGACTTGAACCCTCTTGGAGAGAGCCATTTTCCAGTTGGTTTCTACCAACTGTATTGTTGGGTATGGATTATCAGCATCACACTGAGAGAAGAAAAAAATTAAAACAATGCAACATCTGTCACAACTACATAACCAGACCTTATGACTTTTGTGAAATAACACTTGTACAGTAGCTGCAACTGCAGTCTAAACTTCTACAACAAATCACACCTAAAATATGTATTATATTTGTTCCATTTATTTAAAAAAATATTTATTCTTTTTATCCCCATAATAATTGTTGTCTTACACCTTGTAATTAAAAATGTAGTTCTTATTTTTTATTTTCTACTTAAAGGTTTCAAGATATTATAGCATCTAGAATTTTAATTTAGCTCTAAACAGACACATCATCAGAAAAGATTTTGTCAATACCCAGTAGATCTTCAGAAAGCATCTCTTCTCTTGCTTCTTTGTAGATTTTGGCGAATGGGGTATTTCTTTAAGGCTCAGCACTTTTGGCACGATACTGGTAAAGTCCTCCTTGAAGCGCTGGGTTTAAACTTGCAGCTGATGAATGCATCCAGTCAACTCCATCACACAACTGAAAATTGACAAAAAGAGAAATTATTCACCTTATCTAAAGATTGTTTCCTCATCCACCTCCTTTTCAAACCAAAAAAAAAACTCAGTGTCAACTTCAGGTCAACAGCAACAACAAAATCAGAGTATTTTCCAATGAAAACAACAAATGAAAAATACACAAAATGTACACCAGAGGTCCTTAACTCTGGCCTGCAAGATCCATTTTCCTGCTAAAAGTTCAGGTCCAGTCCTAATCAGACATCCGTACAAGTTAATCAAAGGCTAAAGGACCACCAGAAAGACGGGTGAGCTTGATCACGAAGGTTAGAGCTAAACTCTGCAGGAAAATGCATCTCATCAACTTGAGTTCAAAACCTCTCGCACAACGTTAACATTACGCTTTCAAATAGTACAAAAGCTAAGTAATAATATGTAACGTTGCACTCACCGTACTAACAGAGAAATTCACTTTTTTGCTGAGAGTGACTGATTACAAGTAAATTGTTTAAATTAGGAACTCAAATAACTTATTTCACGAGTTACCAGTTGTTGTAGGGTAGCCTCGTGGTTGGGAGAGTTAAGCCAGACAGTGACAAAATATAAGGGGTGAAAAATATATATACGTTTATTTAACCAAAAAAAAAAAAGAACCAAAACCAAGTGAGAAAAGTATATACAAAAATGTAAGAAAAAGAAATTCAAAAAGATGACAAAACAAATTAAAACAAAGTAGAAAAACTGTGAGTTGTTACACACAACTTAAATTGCACAGATCACAAAAAACAAACCCACAGCTCACACCAGCTTGGGTAACAGTACTTACGTGCAACAAACAAAGAGCCTTCCTCACTTTCCCTCCAAGGGGTTCAAATAGAGCAGGTGCTCAACAAGGCAGCCAATCAGAGGGCTGCCGCAATTAGGCTCGATTGGCCTTCTAACAGGCTGTCAACAGCCAACTAATTAAGGTAACAATTACCTCCCTCTCATGGGGAAACCTGCGCAGTCACTAAACAGAAAAGTAGGCCTACAATTAAATGAAAAATAAATAACAAAACAGAACTGAACTTACGTGCACTTAAGTTAGTCTGAAAAATAAACAAAACATAAAGCAAATCATACTAGACAGAAATATAAATAAATAATAAATAGTGCGGTGGGGTTCACACCGTCACAC